>CM046069.1:33832692-34030666 GCA_025215515.1 Schistosoma japonicum | reverse complement strand
AAACAGAAAAGTCTATAATATTCCCCTAAATAATTCATCAGTTGTTGATATATATTACTATGACTACTTTTCTGATTATAAACAGCCAGTTGTAGGTTATTTGTAACTGTAATTACAGTTCTGTACCAACTATACAATCATCTTCAAATAATAACAAAATTCATTTCCATATACCAAATAATTTCTGAAAACCAGTTGTTAACATTCGCCACAATAGTTAATTATAAATGTCTTTAGCACATGTAACTTGTCTTAAATATGCTACTAAACAAGCTCTTATGTATGATTCACACCTCGAGTGCTTAACCCAAACATCATCGTTTAATGACATCCGACTTTCCGGAAATAATCACGTGTTGGTGATTTCCGTCAGATTCATTCCAGTATTCTGCATTTCTTTAAAGCAACAGTAGTCGTAGTAATAACTGACTAATTGTAATATCTATACTTTTAATAGACCACATTTCTTACACATTTCGGCAGTGGACAACCTCGACTTCTCAAGTGAAATGAAACTCATAGCCTTCAAGTTGGCGAAATCTACGGTGCACGCTGCTATCAAGTCTCATACTAGGATGAAACAGTTGTCTGTGTTTTCATTTGTACCCTGTTAACATCAAACTGTGTTGAATTCAACCGACTAAACTTAATACCATTCTCCAGGAACCGCGTTGATTTAATGATCAAGTAGATGAATAAATGTTGATTTCTTATGCTTACTAACAAATTCAATTGTTGTCAAATACAACTAATTTAAATTGGTTAATATTTTTCTTAAAATTTATTTAAAGTTATCTTTAAGATGAAATATGTTTCTTGAAATCATAACAGATGGATACAATAGGATCGATGACTTTCTTTATTTCCTTAAGAATACCCATCTCTGCACGGATGGATGATTGCAGAATATTCAGTGGGGAAAATTCACTTCGTTTTAGTTTGAAGCAATTTAAAATAGGTATTCATTATTATCTCGTTTTTTTTTTCATATTATCAATTCACTATACATTTCACGCCGTTAAGTTCAGTTAAATCAAAGCATTAATGCACACACAATGATTATATGCCAATAATGATGGTTTCAATGCTTAACTTTGGATATTGGTAATTTTAGAATTGATCATTTTAGAATGACTTTTGACAGAACTTCAATAACTGAATATCTTGAGAATATGTGGCCAACCACAATATATGAAAAACAGTAACCACGATAGAATCAATCAGGATGCGAACATAACTGTCCTGTGATTACTAGTTCCCAAAGCCGAAATAAAGAAGCTCAGATAACTGAGCTAACCACCAGACAGATTACATTTAACTCATCTATTTATATACATACAAAACCTGACCACGTAGCACACCAATATAGAAAACAAAGTTTATTCAAAACGTTAACAATAATGACTACGAACTGAGGGTACAGATATGTAGTTAATTGATTATAGTTTCTGAATGACAAATGAGAAGATACAGTTCATGGGTTCAATGAGAGGTAACGAAGATGGGAATATGACAGTAATAGAAATAAAATAATATATTTACGTATACTCAAAATAAATGATATAGTCTTCTGAAATAACAATTCAGAAAGTTGGTTACTATCCTTGCATTGCCCTATAAAACAAATAGCTTAGTATTCCACATGCATGCAGTACTGTTCTCAACTGTTCAAAAACAGAATATTTATGTCATTAAAAGTAAAATTATATTTGAGAACTCTTAGCAATTGAAAATAGGTAGACGATACCAAATATTCAACGAAGAAATTTACTATTTATGTCACTTACATTAGCTGTACAATAGTATACATATATATATATAAGCTTAACACATAATAGTAGTTTGTAATGATATAGAAGTATCATGTCAAGAGAATAAGTTATCCAAGTAATTCGATAAGGTGTCAAGAGGCTATAAGTATCAACTAACAATTATATGAAAATCTTGATTGTACTGAGAAGACAGAAATAGGTTACGTAAGGATTTAAATAACTGTTGAAAATTTCTTTGAAAGATGGAAATATGATTTTAATCTTATGAATCAATTGTCCACTTGAAGAATACAAAGATAAGGATAGTTGAATAGTATAAAATGCTAACTACATCTTAAATGAAATTTTCAACGATCACATAATCTGCTTTTATCTTCTTATTACCTTCAAGATCATTACATAACTCATAATTAATACTTGAAGCCTACTGCCTCCATTGAGAGCTTAATTCTTTGATATGATACTTATATTTTATTATAGGCTACTATTATTTATCAAATTTCTGTATATAAACGCTTGTATATCTACTAATATAAATGACATAGTGGAAAAGATATTTTCCAGCTGTGAATATCATTTATTCATTCTACTAAAAGATGCTTTAGGAAGTTGGGTAAGCAACTTAAGCTGAACAAATTATCAATTACAAGCTGTCAGTTATAGTTAAATAATGAAATGAAAAATGTTACAAGAATTAATATTTTCTATTGGAAATAGTTAGAGTATTGTTGCATGAATTTCTTCATTGTTTTAATTGATTATGTACTTTATTCTAGTTTTATATATTAATATGTCTAGACATACATTTTGGTTTTGCTCCAGTCTACGTAAGTCATTCGTCAAAGATGATTTCTTCTTAGAAACAGTAGTGAGGTTAAAATGTGATTGTAACAGTGATGGAAGTTATTAAGTGTAATAGTTATAAGAAATTAATGTAGTTCACAATGGTGTAACAGACAAGTACATTCAAATGTGACTTCGTAGAAAATAAGACTAACAATTAACAATAACAGTAAACTTTAAATTACAAATCTTTTGATTCTTGAAAGTATTTGTATCTTTTGAGTGAAGTTGTTAAAAAACAATAATATGACTCAGAGAAGAGATCTCTTCTCGGCGATTTAATTATCAAAGTTGTTCAATAGCATATTTATGTAAACACTTTTATTACACTTCAGTGGATTTTTTCAGTTTACTGCAACTGATCAATTTATTTTGTCATTTGTGTGGAGTGTTTTGATACACTGATATATAATTAAAGTTGGATTGTCTGTGTAGTGGAATCGAAAGCGAGTATTTCTTTCAGTTAACAAGTCCTAGATCCTAAATTCTTCTAGATGGTCACAATCTAACTTAATTCATATTTATGAACTACTACTGTATCGAGACGATCTACTCAGTTTGCACAAGTATGAATACAGACTGATCAATTTCTGTCCAGAACAAACCAACGGGAAGATATCATTACTTTTAAATTATATAAGTAACCAGTGTTGTCTTTAAGTGTGACATTATGTTGTGTAGAATTTATAAAATGAACATTACAAATAATGCTATTCACTCTTACTATTCAGATTTAAAAATTGGTTTTCAGTTTTTGTCAGCATTTACTATTTGCATATTCATTGAAATATTAAACGGTTGAGTTGTCTTTTTGTGAATCATAAGCTCATGGAAACATTAATTTATTAGCATTCGCTCTTTTCACTTGTTTTTTGTATCTTTGTTTACTCATGATGAAGTTATGGCAGTCGTTGACTAATTCAAGTAATCAGGATAATTGAAACTTATTGATTTACGGAAAAGAGTACATGTGTATACCTCAGATTTAAGTATCCCTATATAAAAGGTAATGTTCTTTATCAAATCACCTTTGTATGCATTTATTAATACACCTAATCCAATGGAGGAGGATAATGAACAAGTTCTAGTTAGAAACGAATCAGTATATAACAACAAACTTCAGCCTGGGTCCTAAAATATTCGAGAAAATTGGTTATGAGGACAATCGTTGAACAGTCGAACGGCTCCAGTCATTCAAGTAACTACTTATTTAAAAACCACAATTTGTATTAAAATGAAACAATTATGAAAGAAGAATGTACCTTTTCATAATTTCCTGTCAGATTCTACATTCATTTATCCAACTGACTTAATAATCAAATGTAACTAGTCAAGTTTAAAGTAGAAATATCTTGTAAATAAAATTTACAGTTTATCAACTTAACAATGTTGGCAAAGTTAAATTGTCAATGTCTAGATGACTAGTTTATGATGTTAATTTCATTCGGTTCATGCGTCCATTGAAGTTGTCAAGGTGATTATAGTCATTAGAATAAACATAAACTGAGGTGAATGCAAATTATAACAAATGTTTGAACGACCATTAAAGTGATGTGTAAAATGATGTAAAATAGTAGGGTTAAGTGTGTGTTCATTGAAATTGTACCTGTGATTATGAGATGAATAATTATAGTACAATGATATAAGTAGTATTAACAACAAAATGTGAAAATGAAGACAAAAGTTAAGAAGATATAAAGGGTGGGGTATGGGGTGGGAATCGATTTGAGGATAAAGTAAATTAGGTAAATTATGATTTTGACGATTAATGACTTCTTTGGTCTGGTGATGACCATGATAAATGAAGTAGTTGTGTATCATTCTAAGGCATGTAATCTGGGTTTTTTTTAATATGAATGGTTATTATTTCTGGTGATTGGGGAAATTCGAATCTGAAGGAACTTCGGTAGATAGATACTAACATGGTTAACGGATAATTAATGCTCGCACTATGATGCATTCAACTACAAGGGCGAGTATTGAGCTGTTAGTTGTTGTAACCCCACGTTGACTGCTGTTTCTAATCACGAAAACAGAAGTTTCTAGAACATTTAGCGATTTGTGTCAGTGTCGCCATCTGATTTTAAAAATATACTGAGAAATTATTTTGGCCAACCAAGAGTCATTCGCTGTCAACATTTTAAAATATTACTGGCCCTAGATATTCATTAGATTAAAGCTCAATGTCTAATACATCAGAGACTAATTCTGACAGTCTTTACCGTGCTCTATAACTATGATTACTTTCATCATAAATTGATTTACGCTTAAGATGTTCCTACCTACTAAAGGATAATGTTACATCTCTTACCTTTTTTCAATATTACTTTCTTTCGGTACATACATGTTGGAAGTATCCATTTGCCACCAATAACAGTGACTATCCCTCACTATATCACAAATTGATTGAATTAGGAATTCACCACTAGACGCCGACTCAGTAGTTCAGATGGTTAGGCGTCAGTAGTGAGACCTCAATGTTCTGGGCTCGATTCCATGACGGGATCAAGCGTGAGCACTGTAGAGGAGTGTTGTGATAGGACAAAACTGCAGTCACATCCTCTAGAGAATTCAGTGTTACGTACCCGACATCGATGTTTATTGAACACAAACAAATAAATATCTATCTCTACAAAACCACCTCATTTCTACAATTTGTTTCATTGTTCATGTTAAAACCAAAAAATTTCAGTAATGTACTGAACAATCTTAAACTTGTTGAATATGATTCATTTATGCTTATACACAACACAATTCAAGGAATTTACTCCTCCGTGCTCGGAAGCATCTTCCGGTTTGGTTAACCAAAGGAGTTGTCAGAAGTATCAACAGTTCAATACTAGCTCACCTAATTCAAACAGGTCATGTGGCGAGCATAAATTAGTCATTCACAATAATATTTTGTGTAAACAGTTATCTGCCAAGATTGGTTAGACTCAAAGTCCTTAAAACGGCAGAGGCGATAGCTATACGAGTCAAGAAGCCAGACCTGTGCATACAGAAGAAGTACGTTCAACCTCTTCTCCTTCTTCAAGATTATAGCTGCTTATCACTCTTAGACCGCTTAGATGAAATTGAAATTCATCATTCATCACAATATTACGATATATAGAAATGATAAATACTTTTTTTACTTATTTTGGCACCACGGGGATTTAATTGATTGTAAAGTTTCAAAAGTCATTGCATTTAACATTATCAAAAGATTAGTTTATTTCAATTATACTCTGCTAGAGCAACTCCGCCAGGAATCTCCCTAAGGTTACCGCGCTCCCAAGCCCGGATAAAGAAGGACGGTTGGGTATAGGGTTAGCAACCCCATTCCGTAAAACAATAACCTTGCTAAAAAACACTAACCAGAAAAAACCTTTTTAATCATTTAAACTCTACTCTGAGTGATAAAAGATCTTCATGTCGAAGAGTCATGATGCTTCATAGTGACAGCCGAGTTTCATCAGTATTCACGAGGCCGATGACTATTCTGACAATCACACCATTAATTAATATAAGTACATGGAGTAGATTTAAATCCTCGAGTTACTCAATGAATATGTGACAACGGACAATTTAACGAAAAGTACCTAAATACTTTTCACATTATGATTTTACAGATTGAAAATGATTTCATTTAGTATAATGGAAGTAATATCATCTGATAATCAGTAATAAATAAACGATGGAGACATGTTGATTAAAAATCATGTTGTCTTGTAGAAGAATATTGTATCTAACCAAAAGTTGTTTCGAATGTAACAAGCAAATCTATTTTACTGATTAGTTCTCAAGGCTGGGGGTTGGGTAATTGTCTAACTTAATAAAAATACTCATTTTAATTAAAAAAAAATAACAAATTTACTGTTCAAAACTATTTTTATCCTAAATTGATTAAATATTTTCCATCAGGGTGGCAGCCTAAAGCAAGAATTGTAGTTAAATGTGATTATTAAGTGTAGGCGTCCTATGAAACTTGTAATGATGAAAAAAGCTTTTTCATGAAATTTATACATGAATATTAGAAATTTGGATATATTACATTCACTGAGCCATGATAGTTTACCTGTGATCCATTTATCGTCATTCTGGATAACTGAGAGTCACTTATGAAGAATGAAGGTAAAAGCTTTGCCATTAAGCCATCCAATTCAGAGAACGGTATATAACCAAAATCATACTCCTGAACTATAAATCTTCTCTACCTATGTAAGCAACATTGGGAGAAGTAAAATATTGTAAAGGCGTTGATTATACGTAGTAAAATATGTTATTGTCATTTTCAGTTTAGAAAGGACAACTACCTGCATTATAATAAGATTAAGTGAAACAATTCAGTTGTGAAAGTTGAAATAGGTTAACGGGTAAATAAGAGGAACACCTGTTTTTGAAAAATTGTCAAATTACCGCATATATTTAATACAAAGGAAGCAAAACGAATATTTCAAAACCTATCACTTCGATCACACAGAGAAATAGAAACCAAACTATTTACTAATAGGAAATGAGGTTGGTATTTGAAGGATTAGCTATGTGGCCAAAAGGAGAAAATAGTTATTGTAAAAGTGCACATCACTGTAACATAATGATACACATCAACCATTCATAAATTACTTGTTGATGTAATAAGTTGACGGTTGATCTTAGGGAAATTTTGAGTTCACTTCTTTTTGAAATATATACTGATGGTGTTGTCTTGAAAGATAATTAAATCTTGATGAATAAACTATTCAGCTAACGGAACTTAATAATGTTACAAAGTTACTAGAAACATGCCTCAATCTCAAATTGTTAACACTATTAGCAATTATGAGTGAAACTGGAAATAAACTAAATGTATAAATAAACTGACTGACATTATTCGAAAACATCATACCGTTTATTTTATGTTTTTACCACAGAAAGTTGTATTACACTTTACTAACGTTTACTATCAATTACAAGTTAGTCCCAACTCCTAAGTAGAAAGTTACAAGTTCTTTAGGGTGATTCACAATCAGTTTAGTCAAAACAATTAACTTCCTTTATATTTTAAGCTATTGATGTTTCAAGTGATTCACCTAGGTAATTATCATATTCATTAACAATACAGTATGTTTATACATAGCTTAGTGTTGATTAGAGATTTGTCAATCTGCCTGGTTAAGCAGAAGACAATGGAGAAGTATAAGATCATCGATTCTACAACATGTGATTAATCTTGACCATACAGTAGGTGAATCCACTCTTGAAATTATTAATAAGATATAAACGTCATCTACCAAATTATCTGCTCACACATCTCCTCTGTAATGTTAAGGCATTAGTGATACGCAATATAAAGATAGATTTATGTGTACAGAAATAATTCGTCTGACTGCTACCGTTACTACATTGCTCAGGATAGAGTTGAATGGAGAATACTGGTGAGAGGCCTATGCTCCTCCGAGAGGGGTAACAGGTGTAAGTAAGTAACCTACCGTTACCATAGGTCTAGGTCCCTCTTTAATCCTCACTCATATAATAATATTACTTATTTATTTTTATCATACCTTTAATTCACATATTATCCTCATCTACTATCCCTACATTTCAACATATCCTGTTAGAGTACATTCATTTCACTTGGTATATTATTGTTTTTATTAATTGATTGAATACGTCACAAATTGATGTCGACAGGGTACCATTGAAAACTAAGAAGCACTGGACAGCTGTTTCATCCTACTATTAGACTCCCTAGCAATGCCCACCCACGGACATCTAACACTCTGTACCTCTAGGCTGGCTGGCATCCAATGATAGAATTCCCACTCCCGTAGCGTGACGATCAACAGCTGTCCAATACTCCCACGTTTTCAATCGTATCCTGTCAACATCAATATGTGACTCATTTAATCAACCAAATGTAATACCAATCTCTACAAACCATCTCAATTTAATTATTATTTTTATTGTTATAATGACCTTTAACTACGTACTTGTGATATAAAATCTCTTATCTTGTAGTTAATTCTCATAACATTTAGTCACCTATATCACTTTTAGTATGTCCTATGACTCAATTGTGTTGTATTATCTGTCGTACTCCCTATAATTACCATTATACACTCAATGATTTCTACCTATTGCATGTATATACACTAATAAATAGAATCCATTTATCACATTCATTATTTCATATAAATTACATTTGTAAAGCTAATAAAACTAAAATTGTCTTAAATAAAAGATTTTTCTTAGCCGAATTGTTTGTTTTAATTCGTAATAGAAGGCGGGGTGGATTGTGAATCAAACATGTAATTTAGAGGAACTAGTGACCCTAATAAAATCACTATGATACTAATTGATACATTATAGCCAGCTACGAGTGGTAGACAACTTCAATAGTAAGATAATGCATGAGTATAGTTAAATAGAGCATTTAGTAAAAACTGATAAACAAATACATTTGTTCATTATACTTATTAATTACTGATATGCATATTTGAAAATTACATAAGCCTACTTCAGATTGACTTGATTTTATTCGTTTGATCATACCTGTATGAAAAATAACACTACATTTAATTATAATAATTTACGAGTTTCATCATCCATAAAATACAATTTACTTTATTAGTAAGCAAGATATTCAATACGAGATGTAGATAAATTTATCTTTGTTTTATAAAATACAAATAACCATCTCAGCTGAACTATGATAATGAGCTCACTAGTGGCTAACTTTAGGATGTTCCTGAAGCTCTAGTGAGAAGTCATGACTGGTGGAGTTCAGACTTGTTGGGAGTGAGAAATTTATCACCAATGACAATGGATAATTGTCGTGCTATATGTATATCACAAATTGATGGAAGTGGGAATTCTACCATTAGATGCCGACTAGCCCAAGTGGTACAAAAGGTTAGGTGCTCATTGTCATTCTAAATCCCCTGGTGTAGAATGTGGGATGCGCATTGCTGTTCAATGCTCCCTGATTTTCAATGATACCCTGCCAATATCAATCTCTGACATATTCAATCAACTAAAAATGCAAATTATCAATCCTGATAAAATTGAAGTTTATAAAGCACATAAATACTGATTAAATAATTTTCTAAATAACAAAACAACGAAATCTTAAAATAATGATCATCATAGCTGAGACATGAATGTTTTCGTAAACAAACTAAAATATTTTCATAGTTCAATATCTGCTTCTATAAATTACAACAAATATGTCATATTGATGTCTGTCAGTAAGTGTATCGTCAATAGTTGATTGGCATAAAGGCACAACATGCTTAAAACAATTTATTTTCCAAATCATTCATCAAATTGCTGATTGACTATTAGTTACTGATCAGTACAAAGTAAATTGAGAACCTGACATAAATATATGATTGAAATGAGATGGTTTATGGGCATTAGTATTACGTTTAGTTGATTGAATACGTCACAGATTGATATTGATAGGGTATTATTGAATACAATGGAGCACTGGATAGCTGTTTCGTCCTAGCATGGGACTCCTCAGCAAAGTGACGTATTCAATTAACTATAAATATATGATTTCGGTTATATTAAAACCAACAGAGTAGGAATTTAAGTGATTACGGTTATTTTCTTTATCACCACTGTTTTATCTATTTTATTCTCTACAGCAGTTTGATACTATTAGTTAATAATTACTGCAAAAATCTCTAAATCTTATGTTTGAAGGGAATAATTAAGTAGGCATAATAAATTCCAGAAGGTATGTCATGAGTGTTATGTATAGGGGGAATACACAGTACCCTTGATATTTGCTAATCAGTGTACGGACATGTCAGCTACACGACTACCAATCCCCAAAGCTGGAATAGAGAAACATCGATTGAGCAGCCAACAGACAGAATCGTATTGTATTTCAATCATGCGTTTACGTGTACACAAAATCAGACCACACATCAAACCAATTAGGGATTTTACACTAATACAAAACAGAAGAGATTGTGGTTTATAATAATAGACAATATAATAACAGCAAATATACTAAACACGAGGATAGGGTAAGAGGAATATAACAATAATCAAAAGGTAATGTTTACATTACTCATGACCAAAATAAATGAATTAGTCCTCCAAAACACAGGTCTGAAAGTTTTTCACTCTTCTTTAGTAGTCCAACATAACAATCAGATGTTAAGATTAATATTTTTAGGTATTTTTATCACATACAGAGTTCATGAGTTAATTTACACTCACCTAATTGTAGGCTTCCGTTTGACTAATCACTTGTTGTTATCATATTTTTATATTTCCCAAGCTTTTTTTAACTAATTGAAAATCTGTTAATCCGTTTCCTTACCACCAACTTGTCAACAATGTGCTTTATTATCTGCGATACGTTGTAATCCGTTTTGTGATCTATACGATTTGTATTTGTCAGTTATACATGATTAATATGAGAAGTAATCGATTACTTTTCACCATCTATTGACTGAAACTTGAATATCAGCTAATAAGAATAAACTAATGTAGTCACTCAGTATTAAATAGCTGTTAAATTCTTTCAACCGATGACATTTAAATTGTAGTAAAGTATTATTGCTATAGTGATATAAATAAACCTGAAAACATTTCAGACTAGTAAGCAAATAGTGCCTATTGTGTACAGGATTCACAAACTTACTTTTAATTACATAGATTGATTAGATCTTACTATTTACTAACTTACGCCTGTTACCCCTCTCGGAGGAGTATAGGCAGCTCACCAGTATTCTCCATTCAACTCTGTCATCAGCAATCCTACCCAGCTATCTCCAGTTACTGTTCATCCTTTTTATGTCTGCTTTTGATTCCCGACACAGTGTGTTCTTTGACCTTCCTCTTTACCGTTTACCAACAGGGTTCCAAGTTAGTGCTTGTCTCGTGATACAGTCTGATGATTTCCGTATTGTATGTCTTATCTACTTCCAACGTCGTTTCCTGATTTCCTCTTCAGCTAGAATTTGGTTTGTTCTCTTCCATAGTAGTCTGTTGCTGATGGTTTCCGGCCAACAGACATTCAGTATCTTGTGAAGATAGTTGTTTATAAATGTCCGTACTCTCCTGAGGATGTTTGAAGTAGTTTTCTACGTTTCATCTCCATATAGAAGAACTGTCTTGACGTTCGAATCGAAGAGTCTGATTTTGAGGTTGGTAGACAGGTGTTTGGAGTCGTATATATTCTTCAACAGTAGAAATGCAGCCCTTGTTTTGCCAATCCTTGCCTTTACATCTGCATCGGATTCTCCTTGTTCGTCGATAATTCTTCTCAGGTACATGAAAGTATCCACTTCTTCCAGAATTTCTCCATCAAGTTCAATTACATCTTATAGGTATTAAATAAACAAGGCAGATTTCATAAACTATCATATTTAATGGTAATTTAATCCAACATTTTCTATTTTATTAATTTGTTATATGTAACATAATAAATACCCTTTGGCTATAATTTGATTGCGACTTAACTAATCTTCTGTTTAATAACGTCCATGCCAGAAATGTGTATACATTTCAATATCCAGGTTATTTAAGTTTCATACAAGTGAATACAGACTATTGATATTAAAAAAGAAAAAAAAACGAAAGTAGAGAAAAACACAAGTACTTGTATAGTAAGTAATTAGACACAAAAATTAAAGTCGACAAATTGGTTACCAAATTGGTAAGTTGAATGATAAACTTTTTTATGAATAATTAATTCTATGCTGTAATTAATAGTTAATATTAGTTGTATAGAAGTTTAATATAGTAACAATATATTAAGTGAATGGTAGTAGGATGCATTTTTTCTCCTAATGAATATCTTACTTTTTTTCAGTGTATCCAATAGACTAATTTTCTTTTAATGTTAAAATTGTGTATACGTTTTTTGTTGGTAATGATAGTTTTGAATGTATTCCATTTTATTAATCACATTATTCATTATTATGGTATACTACTTAAGAGCTATTTAGTAGTACTATTTTTTAATCTGTTACATAATTGTAATAACAATAGAAATGAAGTATAACTTAATCACTAGTGTATACATTTGATTAGTTATTTGTATATTTGAGTGAATTTTCTTTAAAAGTATGCTACATACTACTAATTTTAACTTAATGAAAACAGTCAATTTGATGAATAAACACATTAAATAAAGATACCTAGTTATTCATAATTGGCAATTCTAGGTAATGAGAAATGGAAATCATATTACAATATAAATTACTGTCTATAAAATTAATCTGTAGTTAAATAATTAAAAAATTCTTGAAGTGATTGTTCATCAATTTTTAGAGCAGATGGTATATGAAATTTCATCTTATTTAAGACTTGCTAGATGTACATCTATACACTTCAGTGTTGATGTTCTTATTGAAACTTGAACCCAGTACCGTAGGCTACAAACTCCCAATGTTTTATCCATACTGATGAACAAATCGGTAGTTGTTTTGGATAACGCTTTGAAGGTTTGAAGCAAAAGCCTAAGTTACAGTGTGAGCATCCGCTCTAGAATATAGGTAAAATGAGTTGATGAGTATCAAACAGAGAAAACTTCAGTCCTAGGCACATATTAAATATCGTTAAAACTTGCAATTTAACACTTTATTATCACATTCCCCTCAAATGCCAAAATGAGTCTGTCCAACTTAAGCCTTGTCTATAAATAACTGATAGCTACAAAACCATTACATCACTTTAAATTTATTATTAAAGATGAAAAAATATGTCTGCTTATCTCCCCTATGTTACTTTATAAAACATATTTATAATGATTTTAATCCACTTGTTGTAAATCATCTAGTAATACACGCTTCATAATAATCACTTCAATGATTACTAAACTAATAACATAACGTAACGAAGTGTTTAGATTTTGTCTAGTCAATAGATAAACATTAAATGAAAAACATTTATCATAATTTAATTGAAGAGTAAAACTATTTCATAAATAATCAATACAAATTGTTTCTATGTATATTGAAAACAAATTTATGTAGATTAATGATAACTATGTAAAATTTCATATAATGGTTATTGTTAAAGATAAACAAAATTGGTTGAATGAATTTCTATAATGTTATTTTTTTTTTATCAATAGTCAATGTTAGTAATGTAAATAAGAGAGATAAAATATTTTTTTCCCAAATGCAAACATACTACTTATATACTGATACACCTTCATCTTAAATAGTAAAGTAATTCATTAATTTAGTCAATAATGAAGAAAATTAGATTCTTCTAAATTGATTCATGGAACAATTTAAACAGTGAATGATTGTAAATTAGGTTTTCATTTGTTTTAGTTATTTGTTGAAATTTCCTTTTTTGTTTTTTCTCAATCAATTTACACTACCTTTCAATTAGTTACTATGGGGAAATTAAATTGAATTGGATTTTATTAAGCAAAACAAGCTAGATTATACCATCATTTAGTTTTGATATCTCATGACAAAGTAATATAGATTTGACATGTTCCCCCTGAGATGTTATAAACGAATAATCATTGAACTAAAGTGAATGAAAGTCGTGTATGATCTTAGTAATAATGTGTCTTGGGTAAATTCGATGATTCAAATAGGAAACTGCTAACAAAGTAATTATTTCAAATAAAGAAAATTGTCTGGCAAAATTGTTTAATTAAACAGACTTAACTTCGTCAAGGAAACAACTCACAACTTAATGCTTCTTTGATAATAAAATATCAACTATATGATGGCAACTCAGTGGTCTAGCCGTTAAGTGTCATGAGCTCTATAGACAATGAGTTTCTAGACACATACTACTGAGGAGTTCGGTACTAGTATGAAACATCCATTCATTGCTTTCTGGTTTATAATGTTTATCTACCTTGGTCAGTTTGTTGTTATAAAAAAATTGAAATCCATCAGAGATATCAACACTCAACTACATAATAAGTAATATTTAAAGGTAAATAAACACTGATAATAGAAAGCCAATAAAATGTGTTGAAAGTGTTTACTTCAGTACTATCAACAAACTTTGGTTGATCATTAATCATTAGGTTGTAGTTTGGCAAAGATGAAATGTTTTGAAGTAAGTGATTAGTCGATATACGATATTTCATTGGTATGAAACCACTGATAGAACTTTAGTACTGACTCCTGTATATTGCTTCCTACTCGTAAGCGTTTACTTATGGTGTAATATAAGTGCCAATGAATCCATGTTTATTGAATGATCGAATGATAGTAGTAGTAGTATATACAATAAAACCTATGTAGAGAAAACTAGGAAAATTCATTAGAATTCTTTCCGACGATATCACTTAGCGAAGCTGTATATTACGATATAATCGATTATGAATTAACTCCTTTAAATACGAATGAGAATTGGTCATCTTACCATGCTAATTGACTGTAACCTTATGCTCAAAACTCATACTGAATAACTATTTATTGTACTAACATGAGAACTTTTCATGAATTGCAGTATTAATTTTAAAAGACTGAATTTTAAATTCTTTAATTTAGACATTTTGTCGTGATCAGTTTCATATTCTTTATACTAGGTGGATCTGTTTCAAATAAACTTCACGATACATTGATTGTTTATTTATATGTCTACTTGCTCTTCTGGGACCTATTACGTAAACTTCATAATTATAGCTTTCTCAACAATTCTTAAAACAGTACCCAGTTTGTTTCGCAAAAGAAGAATACAAATTTATTAATGCCTTAATAAAAGAGAATTGAGTCACTTCCATTCACATTACCCACTATAAGTATCTTTTAAAATTATCGACATAGTTAAGCGATTAGGTACAAAGGAAGTAAATATCTTAGTCGTTAACACTGCAGAAGATTTAGTATTTCGACAATGTATGCATGAATTTTGTTTAAAGAAGTAGAATATTCAATCGTACATTTTACTATCACCATCATATCCTCTCTGGTCTATAAATTTTATTTTCTTGTTTAGTTCTTACTAACCAGTACTTATGAAGTCTTGAATTTTCTTAACTTTAATTCAATCATCATTGTTTCCAATAAGTTTTTCTTTTTTTTCATAACTATGTCTCCTACTTTAGACATCTAGCAACTACTAGTCAACAATAAGTTGCCTTCCTGCGATACTTGAAATTCTCAAATACTATGCTTTTTTCAGTAGACTAAGTGTTCTTGTTAAAAGAAACACTACTCGTAATAGTATTGTACAACTTCAACAAACGATATCATAGAAATGAAAATTTTGTGAGCTGAATTGTTTGTATTTCCTGTTTAATAACACAATACTCTAGATAAATAATCATCCACATTTAAACGGATAGTCGGACAACAAATTAGGCCCCACATGTATACAAACATAAAGACTAAACCATATTTGAAGAGTCTTGGCGACTGAAAATAAATAAGTTTTAACGTTTTACTAGGGGAACTGATAGGTGCTTCTTCAGGAACAAGTTATTAAAACCAAAATTTAGTTGTTTGTGCTTAAAATATGTTGGTATTTCTCAGGTATCAGTTACGACCAGTGAGCACTCTACATCCATTTCGCTCTTAGCAGCGCGTACCCACTACCAACAAGGAGGATTCCCACACTAAGATGAAATATCTGTCCAGCGCACATTGATTTTCAGTGGTATCCAACCAACATCAAATTGTGATGAACACACAATTAAACTTAATACCTATCCGCATAAACTTCAACTCAGAAGCAAAACTATTAAAAAAATATATATGGTGAATCAATGAAACACTTGTCTAATTATGTTCCTTAAAGGGAGATTTATATTGTAAAAAATGAATGAGTCAGATAGAAAGTGATTACCATGACTTAACTAATTAATGGGTCACTACTTGACCATTTACATGAAGAAAATCATAATGCAAGCATCAGCTAGTCATCTTCAATAATATAACGTGTTAATAACAGCCTACTGAAGTTCCTCAAACGTAAATTTCCTCACATTGTAGTAGCAATGGCTATTCAGATTAAAATACCGAAAAAATACTTGCAGCCGCTTCTTTTCCCATGGTTAAAATCAAAGTAAATAAATCAATAATCATTTTAATGATAAGGTAACCTGATTTGCTTAATATGCATATTGATTTTCCTCCTTTTACATCATCCCAAGTTTGTTTCCCTTTTCAAGTGTTATTGTTATTACTACTCATTTCTTTGCATTATTCCTACTAATAATCCCGTAATCAACTGAATAACATTAATGAACACTTATTCCATTTTAGTGTTTCATATCATTCTATACATTAAACTTAGTCTCATCCCGAAAATATTTTTTTCATTTGTATACAAAATTGTTTACCACTATTTCACCTCCAATATACATTCATTTGGATGATGTTCATGATCACCCTAAGAGTTTCAACTGATGCATAAACCGACTGAAATCAACAAAAACAAATAAATAATACCAAAATACTAAATTCGTCATCTAAATTAATTTTCAATAACTATCTAAATCAATAAGTAACCTATTTCTGTCTTCTCACTACTGTCAAGATTTTCATATAATTGTTAGTTGGTACTTATAGCTTGTTGGCACCCTCTCGAATAACTTGAATAACTTATTCTCTTGACATGATACTTCTGCATCATTATAGACTACTATTATGTGTTAAGCTTATATATATGCATACAGTTGTCCAGCTAATGTAAGTGACATCAATAGAAAATTTCTTCATTGAATACATGGCATTGTTTGCTTATTTCCAACTGTTAAAAATTTTTAAGTATAATTTTACTTCTAATAACACAACTATTCTGTTTTCGGATAGTTGAGAAAATCTTTGTATGTATGCGCAACGTTAAGTTACTGAAGTTCTATTCATAGTTATTCTAAAAGTACTCATCAATTTTTACCAATATCCAAGGTTAAGTATTGAAACTATTATTATTGACATTGAATCCTTGTATGTACTTCAATGCTTCGATTTCGTTGAATTTAATAATGTGAAATTGTATGATGAATTGACAATCTGATAAAACAATTCAGTAATAAGAAATACACAATCTGAAACTATTCCATGCTAAATTAACTATTATATAAATGTAGATTATGTATAATTATGTGAAATAATCTAATAAGACCAACATCTGTTAGTGATTAATGATTTCCAGTAGGTCTGTTATTGTTGGTTAATGCTATCAGTGTTTTTATCTTTTTCTTTCTCGCCAGGTTTATAGTTTACCCAGAGTTTTTGTATAAATAAACCATTTTGTTACTATGTTAGCTTTTGGAGTGAATTACTCTATGGTATATTTGATTTGAATTCTGAAATTGTTTCTACAGCATCTATGAAAATCATTAAATCACTTGCAATTTATTTATGACTCATTCATTAGATCTGAATAATTCAGTTCTCATAACAATTAAGTGAATACTTTTATTATAATGCATATGGAAGTTTAAACATTTGGTTGCCTATCAAGCCGTTACATTCCTAGTCAATACAGTAGTCATAAATACTTAACAATCAACATTTTTTTGTCAAAAATTGTGTAATACACCTTAGTTGTTCAAAACACTATACTTAACAGTAAGTATAAAGCTACAAATATGATAACCTCTTATTATCTATTATATAGGTAGAACTAATCAATGGGGCCAGACCAATGAATTTGGAGATACAATTTTCAAGGTCGTGGAGCCAATTTTGTAATATGTTGTTGGCTTTCGAAAATATACATTGGAATTTCGATGAAACAATGGTAATAACGTATCTTTAAGATAAGGGTTTGCTTCAAAAGATTTATATATTGCACTTTTAGACTTGAAATGTGCTAAGTTAGATTTAAAGCAAACGTATTAAATACACAATCAAGTGGTACTAGTACTGTTTTAAAAAATCAATCAGAAGTGGATGCTTTTTCCATAAATTCAAAGTGATTTGCTGCCTGATTGATATACCGCTGTCAACTACTGCACCGTTATATAGGGTGACTGAAGTAACGTCTGTTCAGTGGTACGAATGCTGCAGAAATATATTCAGTGAAATGTTGTTAAAGACATTTGTATCAACGAGAGGTATTAGCAAAATAGTTGAAGTCGATAAGTGTGCAATCAGAAAAATAAAATAAAACCTTGGGAGAAGTGTTCAAACAGTATGATTTGTCAAATTATTAGATATTTCTTTAGATATTTGGGATTTTGGGCAGAACCCTGGGGATAGGATATTTTGAATGCATCCCAAATAGAAAAGTAACAACTCTGTTACCACATATCAGGCGACATGCCTTACCTGAATAATTACAATTACTAGATGATTGAAAGTCATATGGGTACATTCATCATCACGAATATCAACATCACATAGTAATTCATCAACGTCATTTATGATTCCTACGATAGGAGTGCATACAAATAATATCGAGGGATTGTCAAGCAACCTAAGAAAGTACCTGAGATCCTATTACAGATCATGGGGTTAAATGTTATGCATGTTATCATTTTTAAAATTTAATGACATCGAACCACTTAGTAACCTGGAAAAAATCATTAATTATGTAAAATTAATATTTTTGCTTCGATTTTTTCTATTTATGACTATTTTTATTGGTAAATGTCAATAATTAATATATACCTTCTTCTCATCGGTCTTAATTGACCCAGCGTCATTTCTAGAATCGCGTAGCCATGGCAATATATAAGTGGAATCATTTCATTCGTCATTTGTTGATAGTTTCATCCATTGGTTTACCAGAAAACTCTTCAATACTTTTACAAATACTTGAGTACTAACTTAATTACTCGCCAGTAAAAGTAAAAATTGATAAATTAATTTAATATCAAATGCAAACAAAAGTAATTTTGTTGTTGTGAATGATGATATAAATTTATTGATTACTAGCTAATGAGAAGACAGTTATTGAATTGATAATGTTCTGTTTATGACACTCAAAAAAGTGACTTCTTCAGGTCATACATTACCAACCAATATAAGCCTTGGCTTCATCATACGTTACATCAGAAAAAGAAAGAGTTTCATAAATATCTATGAAGTGAGCAAACTGAAAGGTTTCTAAATAAAAGTATTCGCTTAAACCCCAAAGGTGAAGTTTCGTAACCAAATCTACAAACTTGCTAAATAATTTTATGGTATGAAAACAAATGAATATGTGTAAAGTTTTAAAAAAATTTTATAATTGCTAAGTAAACAAGGAAGTTCAACATTGGGATGCATGTGCATCCAGCCGACGAGTCCCAAATAAGACTAAACGCGCGTCTTGGATTCCACTTGCCAGTCACAATTAAACTTAAAAAAGTTTATAGATTAGCATTATTACTAACTGAATTGAGTTCATTTGCAGAAATAGATATTAGGTTTAGTTGTTTATATTCGTCACAGATTGATGCTAGTCGGGTACCAATCAAAACTAAGGAGCACTGAACAACGTTTTTGTGTTGATATCGGACTCTTCAAAGGTACACACTCTCTATTCAATCAAGGAATCTAACCCAGGATACTCAGGTCTGATGGAAGACGTCTACTCATCTGCACCTCAGGGCCGGTTTTCAATTCAAACGTTTTGACTTTTATCAGTTTATTACCAAAGTTGAAATGTTCTTGGCAATTGGCATTCAGCATGCTCGTTTCTTACTATATGAGACGCAGCTGGATGTAGTTGCTAATCAAATAGGATGAAATACCTACCCTGAATTTAACTTGTCAGCGATTATCTAAATTCTGATAACCAATATTTTATTAATGATTATTTATTTAAATACAAAAAGAAACAATTGCATTGAAAATATTCCTACCAATATGATTAGTTCGGAAATGCAATATTTTTTATAGAGTAATTGAGCTCTTCATTACTTGTGAATGGGTGTCGTAGAGAATGCTAAATGCTAATTTGATATTACGAATTAGTCTGAGTTAGACAACCATTGGCAGCTATGAAGCATTGGACAGATATTTTGTCCCTGTGTGAGACTTTTTAGTATTACGTAGCCATGACCTCTCCATAGATTGCTCCCAACACCTTCAGGCTTCACTGTAAACACCTAACCATTAGACCAATGAACCGGCCCCAAACGGCTGATAATTTTAGCTTCAGTCAATTCACTATATTTGCTACTTGTAAGTCCGATACATTTATTGTATCATATTAAAATAGTTGAATTTATGATAAGAAAGCATAAAAATTTTATTCCTTATTCACTTTATTTTAATTCATGAGATTATGGAAAACATATCCAATTGTTGTTGTTGTTGTTTACAAAAACAATAATCCTTTCGTTATTTGTCTCTTAAATTGTCATATTCATTTAAAATCATTTATAGATTATTTTCATGAAAGATTTACTTCAGTAAGACAATTATTAAGTACTAGAAAGCATTTAAATAAGTAGTACGTAATGACGATATCGAATAGAAAATAAAACTGTCCTCTGTAGGACTAAAATATTTATGTTTGGTAATTGAAATGAGTTTTAGTTGTATGTTCTAATTTTTAACGGGATTTCAGTCAAATTTAGTTATTGATAAAATACTTTCAATAATTTCCTATGCTTATGATGATGTAACCTTAACTTTGTTTTTTATAGTCTAACGTCATTTATTACTTAGTATTCAACAAATTAAGTAATGCTTCTTATTGATAAACGATCAACAGTTGTATAACTATGATTCTATCAATGAAATCTTACTTCCTTGTTACACATTAATAACTAAATGAATAATTTGTGTAGTAAGCATAGATTTACTTGACAGCTGTATACATTCAGTTTGAAATCAATTACTTTGCCACTTTCATCTCATAATGATATGTTTTACTAAACTATACTGTACATATATTCTTCCAACTATTAATGATACATACAATATGCATTTATGGTTGATTCTTTCTATTCGATTAACGACATTAAATATAATATCTATCACTTTCTGAAATATATAAAACATAAATTCTATTCAATGGTTCGCTTACTTAAATAACACTGAATAAATATTCTATCACTTAAAATCTTTCTGTAAATAAACTGGATTCATTTAAAACATAAGTAAAACTTCAATGACACTCTATAAGATTTTATCTTTACAAGAGCTTAACAACTAAAAAAGTATCATTATAGTATCCAGGTAGATTAGAATTGAAGAAGAAAAAGTAAAAACAGAGTACAATTTAAGAAATTATCTACAGTTATTGTCGTTTCTGTAAACCATCACGTTGTCAACATTTTGTAGTAATAAGTTTATTAATCTTCTAAATGTAAACGGCACCCCTGCCAGCCCAAATGGCATTCTCCTAAACTGGTAATGCTTCTGACCTACAGTGAAAGCTGTCTTGTACCTGTCACTCGCCCTTATCGGTACTTGCCAACACCCTGACCGGAGGTCTAGTACAATAAACAACCTTGCTTGTTGTAAGCGATCTAGGGTTTCGGCCACAGTTGGCAATGTGTATGGTGATAACTCTGTTACACTGTTTAGTTCTCTGAAGTCAATACGGAATCTATAATTCCCATTAGATTTCCTTACTAGCAGCACAGGTGAACTGTAACGGCTATTGGCCTTTTCAGTTATCTCATCCCGCAACATTTCTTTAACTTGACGATTTACCTCTGTTTCCAGATAAAATGGTATCCGGCGCATGTGAAACGTCAATATTTATTCCTTTATTTACAGTTTTCATGTTTAAATCCATGTATAAATCCTAATTCTATCTCATATATACAGTGATAAAGTGATGAAAAACAAAGAGAAACGGTTGCTATTGAGTACTCCATTAAATCTAAAGTGTATCTGTATTGACTGTTTTAACGTTTTTTTTTAAAAAGACTGAAGATCAGGACAAATTAGTGATTAATGGTGAACGGAGTAGAATCATGGTTTTGCAAATGTATTATTGTGTTTATAAGCTCTGTGTTTACTTAGGTCAATAATGTTGTTTTATGCTTAAAAGTTTTCATAAAAATGATTTAGCCCCATTAGTATGAAGTGTTGTGATAAAGTCTTAGAAATTAGCTAGCTGAAATGATAACATATAAATAAATATGACAAGATAAATAAGGTATCTACGTGTTGGAATTATCTACACACCATATGTATATACATTTGGTAGTCTGTATTCAATAAGCAATAAAAATTGGGGTCCTTTATTATTACTTTTAGTCCTTCTCTTGACTCTGAGATGAAAATATATTAAAATATGATGGAAGGTCTATTTAGTCGTATGCTCAATGTAATAGTTTCTATAGTTACAGTTAAACTGTTCAGTTAATATGTGGTGGAGGAACTCGCTAGTTTACTAATTTCCGGTGAATTGCATATTTGAAATGCAACTTATTTCTGAATAACCTAAAAAAACTTTGATTTCATAAATCGATCTCACAAATACATCACTTGCGGCGTCCAAACAATTCAGTTAGTTAACATGCTGTGGTATTAACGTGTATTTATTCTTTACAAATCAATCTCATCTAGGTATCAATGAAAGCCAGGAAGCACTCGAAATCTGTTAAGTACCAGTATGAATATCTCGGAAGTATGACCCAAGGACCTTACCAGCGGGCTGAACTTAGAGCCTTCAGGTCTAGTGATCAACGCCTAACTGCCAGCACCATTAAACATAGGTCTAATAGTGGTGTCTTCACTTAACTAAATTAACGATACAGTACGTAATAGCTGTTCGATTCTACATATTTATCGACACCATCTAGCTGAAATTGGTGCAGGATAATTTCGAAAATCTGAAAATTTATTAAGACTTTAGCAATGAAGATAGTCGATATCGTCTAGAAGTTAAACTTTACCTAATGTGTATATAATTTACTGTACTACTTTAGACTTTGTATGTTACTGGTGTTTGTGGTGAAACCATAAATTGTATCGTAACGGCTTGTCTTTTATTCCAACTGGCTGATTGGCAATAATACTGTTACGGTCGATTGCGGTTAGAGGTTCACCCTCGATCTAGAACAGGGCTTATATAGTGTTCAGAGGCTCCACAAATTAGCGAGGGTAATTCGACAAACAATAACACAAATAAAAAGTGGAAGTTCACATAAATCATTTAGTGACGTAAGAGTACCACTCTAGATCCACTTTTACTTAGCGATTCAAATTTTGACAGAAAATGACATTCTTTTAATAATAATAAATGTATTTTTGAATTCGATACCATGAATTAACCGGAATCAGACATTTATTTCAAATCAGGAAACACTGGAAAAATACTTTATTCCAATATGAAAATTCACCAGAGTGACCACCCACAATCCCTATCAGAATATCGATTCCAAGATATTTAGGTTTTTTAGCCAATGAGTAATTCTTAGACTACTAAGCTAACATCCAACATGTTTCTAACTTTCATGACCTTTTCCACTGAAATTAATGGGTAAATACCTTACACCTTAAATAGTTGAACTCCACTAGTTACGTCTTATTATACTGATCCGGTACTTTTCATTGCTTTTCACTGATTATATATTTCGGGTCAATTCATGTTATCACATTAAAAACCTAAATTTTTCACAACACAGCTTTCATCAAACAAATCAACCATTGATATAATTACGTATTAAGTCAACAAGCGTGAATAGAGATCTGTAGTGAATTATTTCTATTTATAACCGATCATTTTAAAACCTCATAGGCAGTTCCACAGAAGTTATTAAACAGTTAATTATTAAGTAGGTGGTTCGAATTTATCTACATATTTCCACTGATGATCACATACATTACAACTATGATATCTAGATAATAATCACATAGTCATGTAGTTTTATTTTCCTTTAAATAAATGACGTATTTAATGTAATTACTGATAAATTATGTGATATTAAATAAACATAGAAAAGACACTGCATTAAATTATGTTTACATCATGAGGAATCAGTTAGCGACTATGGTGTTTACATGATGTAGGTGTTACGTCATGCATAATAATAATAATTATTATTTTTTAGTAAAATATTACATGTTATATTGAAACAACAACCAAAAAAAGAACATAATTCAATTGTCCTTATTACGTAAAATTATTGAAAAAAGCTGTTTGTATAATAATTTTAACTAATATGTAGTCTAATTGATTTTTTGTAGTTACTGTGATAAAAAAACCCAACAGCTTTTAGAAGTACCCTTCTACTTATTTAATGAAAGGAACAGGTAACAAATTTCCAAAATGCTTATTTTAGGTGAAAGGGGGGAAGGAGAGGGAATAATATCGTTTACTTTTGTTATAGACAAATTTATGTAAATTGAATTAGTAATAAATAAAAATGTAAATAATGGAGTACAGGGGGGGGGATTTTGTAATATTATTGATTATTCAACATCTTGTTAAGTTTGATGTTAAACAGGATGGACCGTAGAGAGAAATAGCAAACATTTGAGGAGAATAACTCGACTATTTATTTTACTTTGTTCAGTTCTCATCAGCTACCACATGCAATCTAGAATATTCTAAAATCGAAATTATAAAATATAAACCGAACAAAAATTAAGAACTGTCAATCCTGACATCACGAATTAATCTGAATCAGACAACCATTGATCACCTGGAAGTACTGGAAAGTTGATTCATCCTAGTGTGGGATTCTTCAGCAGTGGGTATTCACGACCCCATCGGGGATCGAACCCGGGGTCCTCTGGCTCCATTGGACCACTAAGTCGGCTTCTAACGGTTGACATTTTTAATTCAGTCAATTCGTAATACGTTTGAGCGACCTCATCCACTGTCATTGGTGGGTAACTGCCTCACATCCGACACGGTTGGACTCCACCGGTCACGTCTTTAAACTAGAACTCCAGGAATTACTTCAAAAAGCTAGTCACTTGTGAAATTATTCGAAGGTAAATACACGTATGAAAACATCATAATGATTAGAATGAAGTAAATAAAGTTCATAATACTTAATAATAACTGCTGCAAGTAGATATACTTAGTAAGCAAATATTCCAGAATGATAGTAATCTTTTTCTGCGATATGATACATACTATTTGGCATTGTACAAAGCGGTTAAGCAGCCAATAGTATATTGCAGCAAAGAGAAGTTCGCTAGGTACCCTTCTATCAAAAATCTATAGATTTCCCTGTCACGTTACCTCCAACTGCATCTATAAATTTACATGTATCTTCCAAAGCAGTTAAATCGGTAGAAATTATAAACAAACCTACATTCCATTCCAATAGCATATTCTGGAGAATCTTCCACTGATTGATTTGAATACATTCAATAACGCCATCTCAAAATATCATATTGACACATAGCATACAACTGATACTTCAAAATCTTTCAATGTAATTAATAAGCAACCAAGTTCAACACTCTTTAAATTTGCCATAACTATAGCCATAAAACCTCTAAAACAAAACCTCTGTATTCAAAAAGAATCAGTGGTTAGTCTTTTTCTTCCACGGTGATGTTATCATAAACCGATTACATCAATTAGTCTTTTTCAAAACACTTCACTAATTTCCATTTCAACATCCCTAAATTTATTAAATTTGATAATCTTAAAATGAAATTTGACTGATCTCAACTCTTCATTCATTTGTATCCAGTTTTTTCTGTTATTCAATCAATTAAAATCTTTAACCCTATAATTTTTCAATGTTTCTCTGTCATTCTGGAATATTCACTTACTACTTATATTTAATTGTATCTGTAACTAGTCAATTTTATAAACTTTACTTGCATCGTCTTCCTAATCATTATAATAATGTATCACTCGTGTGTTTACTTCAGAATAATTTCACTTTGTAAATTTTATTCAGTTAGTACTTTGTAATTTTGATTACAGAATATTTCAGGTTGTAAGTGGTAGCTGATGAAAACTGAACAAAATAAAATGTGTATAGCCAAATTATTCTATTCAAATGTTTGTTCTATCTCCCTTTAAGTTTCCTATTTTGAAGTAAGTGTATATAAGGTAAACTGTATCATTTTCCTAACTACCTGTAAATAAAAGATGATAAAAGGATGACATTTTGAAAATGTATTTTCAATCAAATACAATTACATGCATAGTCTACCTACGTTGAGTTCTAAAATAAAGATCAGTTATTTTTCGATTAAACAGATTCTCTACATCTAACTTCAAACAGTTAATGTTATAAAAGCTTAACCATTTGATGCTACTTATATCTTCCCATTAATACAATAAGTAACAAACGAATATAATGAATACGCTTCAAGTAGATGTCAGATGTTTTCATAGTTTTCCAGATGATCCATGTCTCTTATCAATATTGATTAGTTTTTAATGTCTAACACTAATACATATAAATGACATAGTTTATGACATTCGATCTTAAACAACCTGTCAGTATTTGTACAGTTGTAAACACTTATTACTGTTTCTTGTCACACACACACTCCGAGTACTACACAAGTAGAATCTATATTCTTGAAAAAGAAACCAAGTTTGTATGCTGATTTTACTTAGAGATCATGTTATTTATTAAATAAAACTAATCTACAATCTTAGTTGAAAGTCAATGTAATGAATCTGTAGAAGTTTTGTTTAATCGGTTATGTCTTTAAAGTTTTATCTGTTCTTAACCGTGGCCTTACTGATGTGTCATTTTAGCCTATATTCATGTGTAAAGAGCATAAATAGTTTTTTGTTTAGTTATTAACTCACAATTTGTCAATCAATACAAAGTGAAAATAAGAACTTATATTTAAAACTACGCATGTATACAACACAAACAAATACATCAGTAAACCGCGAACATCAACGTCTATCGTTATATCAAGTCTGATGTCAGGAGAGACTAGACACTGTCGATGAAACTTAAATTAATGTTACCTAGTTTTAATGGTAGCTATTTAGCTTATCACAGTACAACTAACTTACAGTTGACTGTTTTCAATCGCCCTGATTAATGGATTTGTAGCAACTAGATTGCCAGAATTCTATAATTACTATTGAACAATCGATATTACATTACAAGACTACGCATTATATTATAGCGTCTACTTATTGTAATTCATAGAAATGTAGTATATGCATGTAATAGTAATCATTTCACTAAAATCGTTCAGTTTTACGTTGTTCATTAATAGTTTCTACGAATGATGTTACAATCGCCTGGAATGGTCATTTAGTATGAATGACTATATAAAGCTCCATTGTAGACTTTCATTTAACAATGATGTATATGATGGTTTTTTAACAGCTGAATAAAGGAACGTTACATGAAAACATTCTTCACATTTACACTTCGAATTGTTTTGAAAATCATTTTGTATACTGTTGCTAGAAGTAAAAGACGTACTTATGTATGTGCATAATATTTGCAATAAATAAATTACAGTTCACTGTTGTGCGAAAGGACTATCTTCTCTTTATTTCTAATATA
Organism: Schistosoma japonicum; assembly: GCA_025215515.1. Taxonomy (NCBI): domain Eukaryota; kingdom Metazoa; phylum Platyhelminthes; class Trematoda; order Strigeidida; family Schistosomatidae; genus Schistosoma; species Schistosoma japonicum. Next base: position 34,002,787 of record CM046069.1, on the reverse strand, counting down.
AAGACAAGTGACTCAAAAGATTGATTTAAACAGTGCGGTATAAGCATACACATATCTTCAAGGAATTTGACATCTTCAGATTAAAAGCAAGACATTAGTTTCTGATGTTGGTTATTATCTTAACACTACTCAACTCTTAAACCCTCATCATATAAAGAATATAGTGTGCAATATGGTACGCTTTTAAGTTTAAATGTTATGAATTGGATCTTCGTTCAAATTTAAGTCTACTCTCCCCCCCCCCCCCAATAGTTTCAGAAAACTTAATACAATTTAAGCTATGTGGTATTTAACATGTAGATTGATTTACAATAACTGTAATTCATTTGAAGATTCCACATATTTCATCATTATAGAAATAGTTTTTTGATAGCACAATATTACAATCATGATAAAATGTTTAAGTGTTATGCCTGACCTTTCTTTCAGCACTTTTATTCTAGTACATAATGTTAGATCTTAATGTTAAGACTTTACAGCAGGTATTGAGTAGTTACAAAATGAAGTATGGTTCCAAATTCACTGAGTACAGTTTCGCTTTAAATGCTGACCATTTATTGTATGCTCACTTGTCTAAACGAAAAAAAAGGATATTTAGCTACTTTTGATAAAAAGAAGCTATTTACCAAGACTTCTCAATGTAACTGAAGTGGACAAATACAGATACATACATATGCTCAAATGCTAGATAGTGTTATATTTTAGTTTTATATGCTCATCTAGTATGTAGGTAAAACTGTATTGGTTAATGAATCTATAATCCTACCACCATTATGAATGAGACCAAAGTATTTGTATTTAATGAATTCGTTTATAGTGCTATTCACAAGGGGCCGTTTGTAGAACTTGCCACAGTGGTTCATATAAATAAAATCGATGCAATGTGATCTTTAATGAAAAACTACTTTTACATACAGATACTCATAAAACGATTTCAATTCATAATTTGTTTATTAGTTGGTTGATTTAGATTTGGGTTTCTACAGATCATCCCCACTTGAATCCCTCAATTGTAACAGTTAATTATTCTTGTCCATAACAACGTTTGCTTTCTTTTATCATGATACTTTAAATCAGTATTTCGTAACCACTATAAAATCAATAAGTAAAGCGTATTTTATCGATATATTGTGCTCTAAAATATGATTGAAAATAGATTCTACATAGTGTAGTTTATTAAGTTACTTCAGAAATAGAAACTTTGCTTTGTCGATTTCATACTAAACGTAAGCTTTTACTAAAGTTTATTCATAAGCCAATTGCGCAAAAAAATCTTCATTACCTTTCCTTTTTTCAACTTTTCAGTGCCCATCAAAAGTGATGGATGTGTGGTCCTGAAGGCTCTTGGTTTGACTCCCTGTCAAAACTGAAGATGAGCATTAATAGGTCTCGTACTAGAATGAAACAGCTATCTAGTACTCCCTGGTTTCAGTAGTATCCGACAGATATAAATCTATAACCAGTACAACCAACTACAGGTTGTATTTGTTAGCGAGTAATTGAATAATCAGATTCCAAGCAAACGATCACTTACTAAATAAATTCGTAAAATAAAATAAAATAAATAAAGTTTTCCACGGACTACATTTCACTTGCATTCATGAGCACTAGAAACCAGTCAAGCTGAATTTAACCGTTATGGAAATAGATTTAATTAGAGAGAACTTTTAATGAATGATATATATTAGTTAGTGTTTCCGTAAACTGTATAAAACATTCCTATCACATAATAACTTGTTAGGATATTCAAAAAAAGAAGTAGAAGAAGAAAAAATAAATAAATAGGAGAAAAGGATCAAAATGAATATTATGATAAAATCTATTAACACTCCATTTCGAAAATTACAGACGGTATAACGAAATCAGTTCCAAATAGAATACCAACATGCTTTGAAGCGACAACGAAATTTACATTTTCATATGATTAATTCTTAAACAAGTTAAATAGATCACTTCTATACATCACTGCGAATTCAATTGGTCATGTGTATCATAGAAACTGGCACTTACAACTATCGCTTCAAGTTGTCACACTCTATCGGTTCAAAAAGATGAACACCAAAGTAGTAGAATAAAAGTGACACCAGTGACAATAAAACAATAAATACGTAAAATATTATATAGAGGTAAAGGCAAGGGACGATAAGTTTATAGAAAGTCAGTTACATAACAATTTTAGGCATAATGATTATTATATTCGATATGGTTTATAACTAATACAAAAACTAATTACAGTTTAGCGTTCTGATTCATTTCGACCTTATGAATGTTGATTATCTGTTCCTAAAAATATTTCCTCCTTAAATTGTTAGTTAGACAACCACTGAGTGCAAGCACCCACTGAAACACAATTGTTTCGTCTTAGTGTGGAACTCTGCGGCATTGTACATCCACTACTCCATCCTAAAATCGAGCCCACGATCTTCAGACATTTCTACGAACACCTAACTATTAAACCAATGGACCGTCGGATATCCAATGGTTTATTCCTTTAACTCAGTCAGTTCGTGATTAATTTTGTGCGACCTCAACTATAACCATCAGTGGCTGTCTGCCTGACACTCAGTATGGATAAGCTCCATTGATCTCTTCCTGTATTTGTTTTTCTTATGATACCGTTTCTCTACTTTGGAACTTCATTTCTCGCTAAATTTTAATACGGTACTATGTGGTCAGCTTGCTGAGCATGTATTACACACCGATCTTTTCTCGAAAAGTCATGATCACATTTAAACATACACAATGCAAAATGTTACATGCAGTAACATGAGTAGTTTACTGATTTTGACATGAACATAATGCATACTGTAGTCACCATTACTACAAGTATTGCAAGAAAAACCTGATAATATTCTATCAAAAACATTCATGTTTTTCAAGATTAGTTATTCGTGGTTGACATCTAGTTGTAAAATTAAGTTTTCCTCAAGCAAACGTTTTAAAAGTTTATATGATATGAATCAAACGAAGGTATCGACTTCTAAATGATATTTATGAGGAAGTTAATATAACAATTATATTTCATTCCATTGAATATGTGGAATGATGTAATCAAAAATCAAAAAAGGCACTGTGTTGCTTAACAGAGGTATGTAAACCAAATCTAAGGTATATAAAGTATTTTTCAGATATGTATATACGGTAACTTGCATAGTGTACTCTGAAGTGCTTTTCAATTGAGAACTAATTTTTAACTGGTAAATTGTTATTTACTTGTTGTAAAAACGATAACTACTGTATATAAATAACCGACTAAGCATATTCAGGTTGAGAGTTTCACATAATCTACTGACCATATAAAAAAATGATGAAACGAGGAAGCTAATTATTACATCATGAAAATCTACAATTATGCCAAGTAGTAATTAATGTCATACAGTTGGTGATTAAATTTTGTACTTAAAGTTACCGTATGATCATCCTATTGAGTGAGTGAACAGTATGATACTGACAAGCACAAATTCTTAACAACACGGCTTCTTGTTGATTAACGTCAACTACCTAACCGTGAACAGATAGTTAACAATGGCAATGTTATATACCATCTCATTTAATTAAAATCAATCAGAAGATGGTAAACATTCTCGAGCTCTCTAATACTTTATGTCCTAATGATATATTCACTTGTCAGACAAGTGAGAGATTACTACAAAACTCAATAAAAAAAACAATAAAAACAAAAGTTTTCAAAGTATTTTTTCAATCGATTTAAATTCTATATGAATGGCAATAAGAAAAATTAATATAAAAATAGAATCAAATGAAAATGCCTATGATTTGTTGTTATGCTATAGACTAGTTACCTTGAAACTATATACGGAGCATAATTATGCATCTGTGTAAAACAACTCTTCCCTTATGCATCTAAACAATATTTTACTCAAACCTAAGCAAATTAATTATTATTATTATTATTAATAACGCAGATATAATATAAACGGATAATTCTACGAAGGTTCCTTATTTGCTTGAAGTATGAATTCACTTACATTGAAAGAGATCAACAATTTTTTATCATAAACATTGATATTATTGTGAAATCTAATTAAAATAAATATAGAAAGTTAATTAGTTAAATCAGATTCATCATTAACAGTGTCATAAAAATTAACATATTTAAACAACAAAAGTATGGACTTTTAATCAGTTAGAGTTAAGCCACTATTGAAAAAAAAGAAGCACTTAGCAGCTGTTTCGTTCTTTTCGAGGTGGACACCCAAGACCCACAGATTTAGGACCTTCAAGCTTTGTAGGGAGCGCCTAACCCTTCCATCACTAAGTCGGCTAGCATTAAATGGGTAATATTTTCAACTCAGTTAATTCGCCGTATATATATATATATATATATATATATATATATATATATATATATATATAATTCAGCAATCTCCAGAACACCAAATTATAACGAATATTAGCCCACTAGTGACTAAATTCTTGAGTCAGTTTCCATAGTTCTAATAAGATAACGTTGTCATTGAAGTCCATTCAACTCTGATATGAGGCAGTTGCACTGCCACCCCCTTTTGATGACATTTGATGAGGTTGCACAAATCTTTAGTGAATTCATTAAGTTAAAAATATCAAGCATCGGATACTGGCTGGCTCAGAGGTTTAAGGGTTGAGAGTTCGCCTCGAAGACTAGAGATCTTAAGTCCGCTTCCTTGACGGGGTCGCGGTCATTGCTCAAGAATCCCATACTAGGATGGAACAATCTTCAGTGCTTTCCTGTTTTCAGTGGTTGTCTAACTCAGCTTAATTCATGATATTAGACTGAAATTCAGCAACCTCCACAACATCCAATTATACGAAGTATGAATATTTCACTGATGTAAACAGATAAAGTCATATGAATCAAAATATATCGCTTAGGATTGTCTTTTCATTTGGAAATCTAATATTATAAACAGATTGAGGGTTTGTGTAGAAGCACGAATAAATCTTAGTTGAAAGACTGGTAACATTAAACAGTTGCTTCATCTTAGTATAGAACTTCACAACAATGCACATTACATTAAATCATTTTTGTACTGACTTGTACATACTTGAAATAATTTACTCTAACTTATGTAAGTAAAGATTAACAAATAAAAACACTTGTTATTAAATAATTAGAAACTGTTATGTATTCTGAATGCACCTGTTATCATCTAGATTGTAAGTAAATATGTATCCATGTATATATGTACAATGTACAGCCTGGCACATGTATGCATCAGTCTAAGTTGCTACACCTCAACATCACAGCAAGATTAACACCAAATTACTAGAGGTAATAGTTACTTTAATGATTATATTAATGGCGGACATATAAAATATACCCAGTAACAAATAATTAGTTCATACAAAGAAAGGTACGAAATAATTTCAAGCTCACTATTTAAGGGAAGACAAGGACAGAATACATTTGTATCAATGTAACTGATTTTGAATCATCGCACCCACAGTCTCCAACCTTTGATTACGGTATTTGAGTGGATCCTAACCAAGTAGTCTGTATCTACCGACAAGGTTCAAACCATAAGTAAATGACTTCAAGGATTGATGCCATATTATGGTTTGGAAGCTCTACCTTTCTCCCATCCTACTCTTATATCACTCAAAAAAATATGCTGAGTTAGGCATAGATAAATAATCTCAATTTATTTATCCCAATTGAACTGAAATTACGTCGTTATGTTATTAGTACCTGGAAAACAATATTGTACATATCCGCTTAGATTTAATTAGTCAATAATTGTAGTTATCTATGTAACAATATAATTCAAACACCCTAAATATTACAGAAAAAAAATGCTTAGAACACTGGATGCTACAGTTAACCATGAAAATTAGAAATACGAGAGGTTGGACTTAATCAAGTAAATAATAACTTCATTAAAGAACTTTCTCTCTCTCAAATGTATCAATTTTTAAAACCTTAGATACATAGAATAGTAAAAACAGTTATTTTCATTGAATATGCTAACGGATAAGTTGTAGGCGTGGCAACAAATATGATCTAATCTCTTACTGCATCAATATGTAACAGAATCTAGATTAAAAATTTGATATAAGAGTGTTTTGTATACTTTTATTCACATCATTCATTATAATATAACTAATGAAAATGGGTTCACTAGTTTAGATATTGCTGGAAACTTATGTGAATAGGAGATTAGGTGTAGTTGATAAAAATATAGATTTGAGTGAATTATAACATAGAGTTATACGAATACTGAAGAAATGTAAATAAAACAAATATTACGGATGCTGAAATGTGGGCTCCAATTAGAAGCTGACAGCGGAATAAGTTCTAGTCAAAAATATACAAGTTACTTGCGAAACTTCAAATAGGCACCAAACAATAGTGATTTATTGCTACATATGTATTCAACTGTTAAGATTTTCTACCTGCCATGCTCTGTCACTGTATTATAAAATAATGTATTCATTAAGTAAGACAATATAAATAAGGCATTTGTATTACGTTTTACAACCATGAATTGCCTCTTGCTTGCCTAAAGATATAGTAAAAGCATAATTTTATGAACTAGTTTAGTGTCTCCGTACTAGTTTTACAGGAGACAGATATCGTTATCACACTTAATCATTTCCATCAAAACTGCAAGTCATCTGAACTGAATGTTAAATTTGAGGCGATTTGATTGGTTGACTAATAGACTCTACATAATAATTATGTTGAAAACAAACTATTTACATAGAATTTTAAATTTAAATCCAATTTCTCGAACTGCCCTGAGATAGACTTGCATTAGAAGTCAGGAGGGAGGAAACATTTGTCTTATACTAGTACAGTACTTCTCGTTTGCATGAATCCACAACTCCACCTTATAGGATCTAGACAAGTACCACTGAACCAGGTTTAATCAATAACTGACTTAACAATGTACACACTTTGGAAAGGAACTATAAAGTGATTTAATTACGCATTTTGCTAAAAGTGCGATATATTGTTTTAGAATGTTATCTATTATAACAGTATTATAGCATTTATAGTAGTTTATTTATCTTCATTACATTCATGAAATTGATGATTGTTGTATTTGTATACCTTCCCTTTGTAATCACATTTCGCCGCCACATTTCTAAATACAATTTCAGACGGACATTTATCATTTTTTACTCGAAATTTACCAGGAGACTTTGTTATCAATGTAAGGTTTGTACTATTTTTATTAGAAACTAATTTGTGTCGACTAATCATAAAAACGATCCGCATCTACGGTAAATGCTAATATCAAATGAAGATACTTCTTAGCTGACTATCTAAAGTTATTTAAACTGTCGTGTAATAATCGAGTCGAGGTTATTTTGTGGAGATAGGTGTTAGGTATAGTTGTTTAAGTTCGTCATAGAGAGATGTTGGAGGATTATCACTAAACACTAGAGAGTGCTGTTGAGTCCTATTATGGGAATCCTTAGCAGTATACACTATTGTTTCCACCAAGGAATCAAACCCGAGGTATCACGAAAAAATACTTAAACATCTCTTGTCCAGTGGTAGAATTATCTGGCAGAATCTGTTGCTAACACTTCTGCGTGGTCCAATACTACGAAGTAAAGTCTGTTGCTGGCTTTAGTAAAACTCATCAGTTACCTGTCTGTGATGGTTTCAGACAACTGATATTATGATAAACAAAACATTTAAGCTATCTTCTGTGCACGTATCAATCCAAATGAACAGACAACATTACATATGCTAAATAATAACTTAAGGTAAACTAAGTTTTAATGATTAGTTACCTTACAGAATCCTATGTAGCAATTACAGTGTAAAAATAATATAACTGTCTACGATCAGCGTTGAAAGTATGCAATAATGTAATATGCATCATTTAGAATAGCATACCAGTCTGTGTTAACTAAAAGTACATTTTAATTTGGTATCACGAATTGGTTAGAAAACCATTGGAAACCAGAAAGCACTGAACAGCTGCCTCATCTTAGTACAAAATGTGCACCAGCTTAAATCCACGAACCCACTAGGTATTTGAGCACAAGACCATCAGGTTTTGTGAAAGCTGTCTCAGTAATGCTGATGGCTAAGTTTTCCTAGAAGCCTAAATATCTTAAGTTCGAATTCTCGTTTGGGTCCTGGATATCCACCGTTAAAGAGTCCTGTACTAGGAAAAAACAACTATCAAGTGCCTATTGATTTTTGATCTTTGTCTAGCTCAGACTGATTCGTAATCCTAAATTCTAACATAAAGAGGTAATTGTTTCAAAGCTAAATAAACCCTAATTAATTACTAAGAGTTGGTAGTCAGCATTCATATGACTGAAAGGAATCAGACAACTAAACTCTGATAATATTCGTTGAAGTGATTAAATACTTACTCTGTTACACTTTGACAGATAACAACAGCATCATTACAAAATAAGGAATAAAAACTAAGAAAACATTTTTTTTAAAACTTACTTTAAACTTAGTAAATAAATATAGTTCCAAGTCCTAAAACTATGCAAATACGATGTTGGCTATGATATAACAAATTCAATGAGGGAATAAGAACTCAATTTGATTATTGATCATTATATGTTAAGACTAAACATTGCAGCACGATAGTTGTTTTATGTAAGTACGGTTGAATAATAATAATAATTCACCAAACTTCTGTCAGTCAAACAACTATGGTAACTGATTGCATCATTAATGGGAAAATAATATTCAGAGAGGAAATTTTTTTCCCTGTAATATCATTTACATCAGCTTTGTAATCGTATATGCATATAAAATAGTACATTCAATGGTCTATAATAATATGGAAGTATGACGTCAGTTTCTAAACACAACTGTCAAGATAACATGTGAAGGAATCAAAAGACTGCAATAACAAGTTATGTAGTAACTTTATAAGTAATAAGATGTCGGAGGCAACAAGCTACGTAATAATCTATATAACTTGAAAATTTAGTAACATGAAGATATTATTGTAAGAAATAACTGTCCACTCTGAGAATGTGAAGGTAAGACTAATGGAATGATGTAATACATTATTACAAGGAACTAAATAAAATTTACGGAATCAAGAAAAAGGGTTAGGAAGACCATGGCAAAATGAGAATTTGATTGTGTTTGTCCTACACATATAGCTTGACTTGAACTGACGACCTTTGCATTAATTGGTATTAATTTGCCTAACTTTATAGACGATTTGAAAACACGGTTTTTATAGAGCCACACTAAAACGAAACAACTATCTAGTTCTGCCTGGTTTTCAATACTACCCTGCCAACGTCAATCTGTCACATGTTCAATCAACTAAGGATGCAAGTGTTGTCCATGAAGGGAGTTGTTGATCGACTTGTATGATCTTTTCAACACTCAGGTAGGACTGTATTTAGGGATGTTTTTTGAAAGAATTTTATTTCCTGGGACAATGAAATTTGATTTACGACAGCAAGTAAGCTCTAATGCACACATTGATGTGATTGATAGCTCTAGAAATCTTGATCCTGAGAGGAAAAGTAATACAGAGTTGTGCAGAATCGAAAGGTTTCGTGAAGCACTAGTAACCGTTTTTCGGCATTCAGCATTCATGGGAAGGGTTTTTTCTTAAAGACTAAGGGCATTCTTTTATTTCACATTTTTTGGTTTCTGATTTCTTTCAGTCAACCTTGGATGACAGCTGTCCAGTGCCCTATGATTTTCCCTAGTGTCCAACCAATAGCAATTTGTGACGAATACAGTCAACTAAAATCCATAATATTAAGTCTAAATTGAATAGGTAGAGATGTGATTCTAGAGAATTATGTTTTCAATGATACCCTGCCAACATCAATCTATAACGTATTTAGGGAATTAAAAATACTAACCTCCACAAAAATAATCATTTCAATTTAAAACTACATCAGTTTAGAAACAAATTTAAGCAATAATTATTTTGTTGTTGGAAAGGTATTTTAAACTGCTCTATTTGTTCTCAATACATTTATGCCATTATAGAATATGATATTACAGGGGATACTTTGAATACTTCTCAAGAGTGTATTTGAATTCACACAGTGAACTGATAAGATAAAACATTTGATTGCCATAAACAAATTGATGATATCACTGGATATTTCATAACTATTTGCTAACATTCCACAAACAAATGCAGACTGCTCGAATTCTCCGAATTTACATGTATTTACAAATTCAACTGTTTATGTGGAACTAGTTACACTGTAACCATGCTTTGACAAGTTCGTCACCAGATTATTGAACAACAACCAACATGAGTGATGAAAAGACAATTGAGAATAGTTAAACGTTTGAGCATTTAATAGACTCTGTGCACAGTGTAGATTTAAATACAGCCTTCAACACAATTCAATGTATCCTTTGTAATATGCTACATAGTTTGCGAATTCGCCTTTTGTGTATAATTGAAGCTATTGGTATTCATATCGGCAATCCTTATCTTTGCATACAAAATAAATCCTTACAGTCGTTTTTTTCTTTCTTTGATCGTTTCCATAGGTTTTACACCCCTCTTAGAGTTATGCTCACAAAATTATAACTCTTGCAATTTGTTAATTTCAACTTAAGTTTCACGTAACAATTTTTGTTAATTGATCTACTTTAGAATTTCTCTTTTTCAGTATTATGCAATCTGTTAAACCATAATTTAACTTCCAATTACAGTAATTATATTCTTACTCCTTATTCATTTGATATCTTCTCCATAATCACGTGTTCAAGTAATTTAAAATCTAAAAAAGTTATACTTAGTGTTACTATGTGCCACTATAACAGGTAGGATACTACACCCTTACTGCAAACCATATATATTCATGTAGAGACCTGAAGAGAAGCCGATTCGAGAGAAATACTTCTTTTCTCTGACTTGCTTATAACTGAAATATGACTTAATTGTTACTTTGTGAAATCTGTAGCTTATCATTCATTTAATAGACTGCATCAGAGTCACTGGTTTTCGTCACTGATGAAGAAGTACAATCGAATCGAAATAAACACTATTTGAATACAGGATACCTATATATCAATCGAGGTGCTTACATTATTTTCATTTGTTCTTTTAAATATATTTTGTAAATGCAAAAAATAAAATAAAATTTATATTTCTCTGTAAACCAAAAGCTTGATCACTTCACATATTATAACAAATGTTCATATAAGACTTGAATAAATGCTGTATAAAGGCTGTATACAAATGTATATCAAGTTTAATAGGCGCTTCTTTGACACTAGGTAAACGAATCCTACATTTTCAACAAACTATATATATATAACTCCGCCTGCAGCTCTTCTAGGGTTGTTGCCGGTCCCAAGCCCGGGTAAAGGAGAAGGGTTGGGCATAGGGCTGGCACCCCTATCCCGTAAAACACAAGTTTGCTAAAAATAAAACGCTAATATATATATATATATATATATATATATATATATATATAACTGGAAGTGAACTTACTATAGGTATGTAATAGATAAAGCCTGATGTAATAAGCTTAGTTGATGGTATGAGTGTGTACTTGACAGTCGATGGCCATCAACTCATAATGACTAACACATTTTAGATTTCTTTACCAGGAATCTCTATTACACAGAAAATGAATACGAGTTTATCAGTTAAGTGATAAACTATCGAAGTGAATGTTTTAAACAAAGGCTAAATGTTTTTTTTTTGTTTTAATTAATACATTTAATCTAGAAAGAAAAAAAATATTAATATTCTGATAATTTAACAATAATACAATGACCTATATTATTACTGAATAAACTTTTCAATCAAAAAATTCGTTAAATGTTTCCAACAGTATAACCCAGATTAAATTAAGGTTTTCTTTTCTTTATTCATTTCAATGTTTTCTATCAATCGTGTAAACACCTTTTATATGAAGCTTAGGCTTTTAATATAACACTTTCTTTAGATAAATGCTAAAAAAAGAATGTTCTAATGGAAAAATGATACATAGCAGTATAGAGATAGAAATCGTCTGTAGGGCATCTTAGTCAAATTTATATAAATACAATTAATATAGAAATATTTATTGTATTTTCTATCATATCTTCAATCAACTATGTAGGACAGCCTGATTTGATTAATAAATATCATGCTTTCCGGTTAACTGGAATCTGAACACAACAGTCATACATTATAAGAACATTGAATATCATTAGTTATTGAATATAAATAACTAATTGTATGATAAATAACTTGTTAGTTTGAAATGACGTATGATTTACTAATGTGAAATGTTATCAAAGTCAATACACTAAGTTACTGAAATATATTCATTGTAATTATTAAAATCATCAATTAAAAACAAACTAATACATTTTATTGAGAAGTTTTAACTGGTGGAGTTCAGACTTGTCGGGAGTGCGACAGTTACTATCAGTGGCAATGAATGATCGTCGCGCTATATCACAATTGATAGAAGTGGGAATTCCACCAGTGAATGACGACTAGTCCAGTGGTACGGAGGATTAGGTGTTTGCTGTCAACAAGAAACCCTTAGTGTCAAATCTGGAGTGTACACTGCTGAGAAGTTCCACACTAGAACGAAACAACTGTTGAGTGCTCCTTGGTTTTTAATGGTACAATGTCAACATCAATCAGTCACAAATTCAATCAACTAAAAAACAAAATAGTTTTATTCTAAAACTAAAGAGTGAGTATATTGAAACACAATAATCAAGTGAGTCGATTAAAAGTTGAATATTCTTAAAAAAGTAAAGTAAGAAATCGATTTTTCAGAAAATTCTCATCAGGCATTAAGTATGAATCATTATGGTTTTTGGAATCACAGTATATGTGTTCTTATGAATTAGTGAATTAAGTTAATAGTAGTACTTACATCAGTCATAGAGCTGTGTATATAGATTGTTAGAAATATATGTCTGGGATTGGGTTAGAGGAGTAACAAAAAGAATGGATCCTAACTAAAATATGCAAATGAATTGTTAAATGAGGTTACCATTGACAATCATATGAACAAACAATGAAAATATGATAAACTAATAGGGATAAATCTGAAATTTTTCCTCACAATTGTTGTTACCCAGAAGGTCATAAAGGCGGAGAGAAGGAAGAGATTCAGCAAAATAATCTTTGTATACATAAATTTCGTTCTTAAATTTTAACGGCCATTTCCTCAGTTAGTTTTATAAGAGGCACACAAATCCAGAGTTTATACCGTACTATGAAAAGGATACTAAATGCCAATCTTATATAGATTTTGTGCAATGTATTTCCTATTGTGTCTATTCATAAATGCATAGATTGATGACAATTTACCATAAATATACATATTCTTAAAGTGAGTCGACTACATCTACAATAAAGCATTATTTTTGACATCACTGAAACCGTTTATTATAAAAACATTAACATGACTTTCAGTTTCTTTTATAAAGAATTATACTTATCTACAGTTGTTGTATTAATAATATAATGAAAAGTTGCTGTCCTCAATGGGTACTCTGAAACGACGATATAGCACTGGCTAAAACTGTATCGGGAGCTAGGTTGCAAATCATTTACAAAATAAGATGCTCAACATTTCAGTCCAAAACAAATAAACCCTACTTCCATGTTACCGCTAAGTGTGCTCATTAACGTACATATACCTGCTCCGGCAGATAAATTAGTCTTACTGAATAGAGGGTCTGTCTTAGATCCCATGTACATGTTTCAAAAAATCTTTCGTTAAGAAGAGAAAGAACCTTAAGTAGTGTAAATCAAATTAGTTTTATCTAATTTATTCATTTAAATAGAAACACTTACCAACCTCCCTCTGTATAGGTAACATAATCCCTACATCAAACGTTCGAAACATTCTTTCATCATTTCTAATTCATCTATTACAATTATTGCATTTTAACCAATTGAGCTTCTCTAATTTTATTTTTATTACAATATTCGTTGGCGGTTATTCATTATTTAACCACTTCTTTCTAGTTTTTTTGACTTTTTAATACTATCACCATTATAGATTGTCAGTCAGAACATAGTTTACATAACTGCAATAACTTATTGTATTTTTATTATTTAACTTTATTCACATTACGCCAATTATAAAGGTCTTTACTGGTTGGCGTTTTCTTGCAAGGTTATTGTTTTACTGAATAGGGGTTGCTAACCATATGCCAAATCCTCCTCGTTTATCCGGGCTTGGGACCGGCAGTAACCCTGCAGGAGCTCCATGCAAGACAAGCATTAACATGAAACCCTGAAGGTCAAGGGAAAAGAGGGAGACTTAAGAATACACTACGTTGAGAATTGAAGACAAACACGAAGAAACTGAAGAGCTCTTGGTGAGGACTGTAAAGGAAAGCTCAGTACAGAGTTGGTTGGAGAATACTGGTCGACGGCCTATTCTCCACATGTGGCAACACGCATTGATTGATTGATTGACATTAAGCTGAAATTTTAATTCATCATAATGACTATGCATGCACCTATTAAATAATAACTTCACTATGTCAGATTTCTATTTTACACTTTTAACATTAAAATATTATTTGTTATAAGCAACTGATGAGAACTTGACGAAATAACATGAATTTTTATTATTCTGCTCAAATTAGTAGACGGAATCAATTTGTATAAAGACATTTAATTTACATCGATATTTGATTTATTCTATGCTCACTGCTATAGACACTTCTCTGAAAGAAAAAAATATCAGTGAATGCGTTATATCCGATATTGTACTGCATTTTGATTTAATACGAACATTAAAATTGATCATTTCATTAACTGTCTAAATTTTAATATAAACATTGCAATTATATGTGATAACTATGATTCCAATTTCCATTAAGAATTCATTAACTTACCGTTTGTTTTTCAAATAATGTAAATGTTTAAACTTTGAATATACACATCACATATATTATCATTAATAGACTCGAAGAATTAAACAATTTCTTCTAGAATGAAGCATTTGAATGTGTTTAGTTGAAACAATTTCATTTTATATAATAATAATGTCTACTTATATTGAACATAGATCATGAATATAAATGATCAATTTTGTTACTGTTAAGAAAAATGATATACAATCATTACATGATTCAGATTTTTATTTATTTAAAAATCTGTCGAAATTTAGTTTCATTTGTATTGACCAATTAAAATTCACAAATTTCAACCAATCACAACTGAGAAGTAATAATATTTGTAGGTCATGAAATAAGAAACAAAAAAAAAACAAGTGGTTTAATAAATAGAAAACAATTATACGAAGTTTTCATTCTTGTCAGATATTTCGGTTGAATTCATTTATTTTTCGAGTTATTTTTACCTCATATATGAGTGCATGAGTGAGAAGAATAAGCTAATTAGACTGTATACATCGTCATTGATCATGGAAACGTTGTCTGCTGTAGTGAATTGTAATGTCTTGTTTACAACTAAAATAATATTTTTTCAGTCACTATTTACAAAACATAAATAACTTTTAGTGAAGTTATCGTAGTAATCATATTAGAATGTTATTAGTTTACTCATTGAAATGGAGTGAAAGATTGATGATGTGCTTGTCGAGTCGTGTTTTTAATACACTTTAGGTAATACTTTATTTATTAAAACTAAGTGTCTAGTGCCAGAAGAAGTATACACTTCTTTATCTACGAAATACATTCAATGATATTAAATTATTCATTGAAAATATGCATTAATTTCGTTAGACTTATCAGAAGGAATTGTAATGATTTTGATTGATTTAAGTAAGTGTCAGTATACTTTGAAGATACATTTGTGTTGTATGAAAATGGAAACATCTATGTACAATATGCTTTTCTTGATTCAATAGATAAGATGTAGTTTTCAATAAAATTAATTAATTAAACATTCATTGCTTAATTTTATCTTAGTAATAAAAAAAAGCAACACTTGATCAACATTATATAAAAATTGTGCTGTTACCTCACCAGATAGAATGCTGATTTGAATGTATGCTATCATAACTTTGTAGCGTTTCTAGAAGCTAGACTTTATCTACTTAGTCAACAGAAATCTACCAAGTCAGTAAGTCTCCAGTTGAAGCCATTGTCATGCACATAGAGAAACTGAAACAAGTGCACCACAAAAATTAGTTTAAACTTTTGTCCTACCGTGGATTTCATTTAAATATTTTAAAAATTGTCCTTTAGACCATAAGTTTATTCTCTTTTGATTTTACATTGTTTATTTTATAAAATGCTTACATGTTGCTCCATTCTTCTCTCAGTTTCAGACAAGAAAACGTTTTTACACTTGTCTCCATCCACCTCTTAAATGCATTTCATTTTTCAATCTATCTTATTATACTACACAACTCCAAGATTGTTGAAGACAATCTACCTATCTTGATCTTTTTATCCACTTTAAAATCTTTATTCTATCGTTTATTCAGCCTGATTTTGAAGATCCCACTCTTCATAAGGAAAGATTAAATAAAAATAATATTACATATAATTGATGTTTCATTATTCGTGATCATCAATTTAACATACATTTCTTTCTGTTGTTATGTTTAAATAATTTTAATTATATTTTGCTATTGTATATATATGATATGGTTGTACAGTTAGGAAACTGAAATCTCAGGAAGATCTCTCCGGCTGACAAAATTCTTGGTTTTCTGAGGCAAGTGTGACAAATATTGTGTACAAGGCTTAACATAAGTCATTATACACAAAGTGTTCACTTTCATCAAATAGCGCTTATTAAATACCACATCTATATACAGTGAATTTCAGTTTCGTTTTCTGAATTGTTAGCGACTCAGATATATAAATATACTACAAACGTTATATAAACTACTATGTGACTTATTGTAAATATAGAAATGAATATAGGTATATCATTTGAATACTGTTTACTAGGATATGCTAATATCATATGATCGATTTGGTAATGTTCTCTAATTATTCTAATCATAAATTTCCAGAGAAAAAATATTATTCTTCAACTGTATTGAATGTGTTCACACTTATTTATTACTGAATATAGAACGTTATCTATTCCCTATACATTTACTACACAACTCATGAAATGATCAGAAATCTATAGAAACATTTTACTGACGATTATCTTCATAGCTTCCTATAATGAATCATAGTATCACATTATTCAGTTATCAAATAAACCATATTACATTATAAGTCACAGTTATGAAACAAAGAAGTAAGTGAAAACAATAACAGAAAATATTTTTACTTAATTAAGTCCGCTACCGCCAACAGAGGGGTATAGGCCGCTCACCAGTATTCTAGATTCAACTCTGTCATCAGCAATCCTACCCAGCTGTATCCAGTTACTGTTCATCCCTTGAATGTCTGCTTCCAGCTCTCGACACAGTGTATTCTTTGGCCTTCATCTTTTCCGTTTCCCAACAGGGTTCCAAGTTAGTGCTTGTCTCGTTATGCAGTCTGATGATTTCCGTATTGTATGTCTTATCTATTTCCAACGTCGTTTCCTGATTTCCTCTTCAGCTGGAAGTTGGTTTGTTCTCTCCCATAGTAAGCTATTGCTGATGGTTTCCGGCCAACGGACATTCAATATTCTGCGTAGACTGTTGCTAATAAATACCTGTACTCTCCTGAGGATGTTTGCAGTAGTTCTCCACGTTTCAGCTCCATACACAAGAACTATCTCGACGTTCAAATTGAAGAGTCTGACTTTGAGGTTGGTTGACAGTTGTTTGGAGTCGTATATGTTCTTCAACGATAAGAACGCTGCCCTCGTTTCGCCAATATTTGCCCTCACATCTGCATTGGATCCTCCTTGTTCATCGATAATGCTTCCCAGGTATGTAAAGGTATCCACTTCTTCCAGAGTTTCTCTATCAAGTTCAATTGAGTCGGTGCTCTCTGTGTTGAATTTGAGGATCTTTCTCTTTCCCTTATGTGTGTTTAGGCCTGTTGATGCTGAGGTTGATGTTACGTTGGTTGTCTTCACTTGCATTTGCTGTTGTGTATGGGCTTGAAGTGCTAGATCATCCAAGAAGTCCAAATCATCGAGTCACATCCTACTTGTTCATTGAATCCCGTGCATTCCCCCCCAGATGTGCAGGTCTTCATGATCTAGTCAACCACTAGAAGGAAGAAGAAAAGCGAGAGTAGGCAGCCTAGTCAAACATCGGTTCTCACTAGGAATGCATCTGTTAGCCGAACAAAAAATATAAAAATAATCAAATATATGCATAAATAGTTTAGGAAGAAAAGAATCTGAACAGACAATGTTTGCGTATTTCAGTTGAATGTATCTTATTAAGCAGGTAACAAGTATTGTAAATGAAAATGTTTGTACGATTTGAAAGTTTATATTTGAAGATGAGATCATGTTTTGTTTAATATGAAATACTCCATTCATTTTTATGCATTACCCGTAAATCAATTAAACGAACATAGAATAGAGACAGTCTAAAACAAACAATCTTCCCTTAGTAGTTCCTTATTGCAACATTTAAAATTAAAAAAATTTACTTTATTGTATGTCGACAAGTTTAAAGAAAAGAGAGGGAAACTATGTTAATTTCTGTTTTCATTATATGCAACGGAAGCTAGACACAACTAATATCTTCATGAAGATTACATAATTATTTCAAGTAATCATCATTAATACGTCAAACTTATACGACGATAATCTCAAACCAAATTAATAAGGTATATAACATGGACGTCAAATTTTCTTCCTGTAAGTATTATTACTTGAGCATAACTGTCACAAACTATTTAAGTTTCATTTTTGATGATCTTATTGTATACGAAGTATTTCATCATTTATTGTGATAATGATGATAAATGAATAAATAACTATTCATTTATTGATTCGATTAATACAGTATTCTAAGCCGCGTGATTGGAGAGTAAAAGTAAATATTAATTTAATGTTGTGAGAATTACCGGATGTGAATTTAATATCACGAACTGAAATAAGTTATGTAATCATTGAAAACCAGGAACACTGGATAGGTGCTTCTTCCTATTATAGGGCTTCTCAGTAATACCCTTTACGATCAAGCTTTAGATGTCGGCATAGTGAGTTACCGACTGAGCATTTTTCAAAAAATTAGAATGTATTTGGTTGAATTCCCAGTTAACGTAGTGAATGGGTTTCGCTGAGAAGCTTAATAATAAGAAGAAGCAGTTATCGAATGTTCTGTTTCCATTGGTCAATTCTTCATATCACAGTCATAGAGAAACAAGTAAAGATTTGCTTTCAAACTTGAAGATCAAATTTATTAATTCCATGTTTTTAAAACTTCATGATTTAAAACTTTGCAGAACAATAAAACGATTATTTTAAAGGAATTTTGGTCCAAAGAAGAACTAACAGATTCACGAAACTTGGGGGCCAAATGTATGTAAGGCATATTTATAAAAATGTATTTCTAAATAATCTCAGCGAGTGAAATTAAATAAACTCCAAGATTTTGATAGGCACGCTGGTTCAAGCCTCTTCAGGGAAATAACCAAAATCAAAATTTATAGAATATTAATGTAAATAAGAGATCAAATTTCATTATGAATGATGAATCGTATGCAGGACTTGAACTTTGCAGATGACCTAGCTCTTCTATCCCACACACAGTAACAAATGTAAATGAAGACAGTGAGTGTGGCCGTAGCCTCACCAGCAGTAGGTCTCAACATACACAACGGAAAAAGCAAGATTCTTTGATACAAAACAACAAACACTAACCCAATTACACTTGATGGAGAAATTCTGAAAGATGTAGAAACCTTTACATACTTGGGCAGCATCATCGATAAACAAGGAGGGTCTGCTGTGATGCGGATGTGAAGGCGCGAAATATAAAAAGCAACAGCAACATCTCTACAACTGAAAAACATCTGGAACTTAAACCAACTGTCAGTCAACGTTAAAGTCAAAATTTTCAATACAAATGTAAAGACAGTTCTGTAGTATGGAGCTGAAACTTACATAGAGAACTAAGATAACCATCATCCAAAAGATACAAATATTTATAAACAACTGTCTGGTTGAGATACTTTGGATCCGTTGACCAGATACCATCAACAACAACCTTATGAGGCAGAGAACAAATCAATTTTCAGCCGAAGAAAAAATTAGGAAGAGACGCTGGAGGTGGATAGGACACATATCAAACTGTCACTAGATAAGCATTTACTTGAAATCCTAAAGGCCAAAGGAAAAGAGGAAGACCCGAGAACACATTGCATCGGGAATCGGAGATGGACATTAAGAGAATGAGAAGGATTTAAAAAGAGCTGGAAAGGAAAGCTAAGAACAGAGTTGGTTGGAAAAGGCCCGTCGGCGGCTTATGCTTAATTTGGGATAACAGGCATTCATTGATTGATTGAATGTTATGCAATGTATGCAAATATAAAACTGTTATCTGAACAACGAAATGTAGTTTTCAATTAGTGATAATCAGCATCTACATTAATTGGTATAGTTTACTGATTCAGACGATATTCACGTTCAGATGAATAGATCTTTTAAAATATCATAGTGTACAAATTTAGGTTTCTAAAAAAACAAAGTTTTAGCGCTAAAATGACCTTTATAAATACATACTTGAATGAATTTAGGAAGTAATCCATACGTATATGCTTTTAACAAAACCACTTAAAAACAATTGAGAATAATTCTAGTTGTTTATATTCGTCATAGATTGATGTTTTTTGGCACCACTGAAAACCAGAAGGGGACTGGACAGTTGTTTCATCCTAATTTGAGACTCCCTAGCCATACACACAACTCCTTTCCTGTGCTACCAGGAAGTGGGATCCAGATTTGTCAGGTTGACTAATGCTTAAAGCTTTAACAAAATGAAATAAAGAATGTTTTATGGAATTATACACATTACAAAACATGAGATCCCGTAAGCACTCTCAGTTAAACCATTAAGCAAAACGAACAACTGAAGTTATAGTCGTAGATAGACAGCTATCATCAAGTAAAATGAATATCCCAGTGAGGACCTTTAACATTTCAAGAATGATGTAAAGCCTCATCAATAGTCGATTTGTTATGGTAAAAAAAACGTAGAACTTATAGAGTATGTTGTAAATATCAATCGACTTCTCTGCTAAATTAAATTTCAAAGATCATCCGACAGCATAATACTACTGACATATTTATAGTCATAAAATTTTTGCTTAAAATTGGAAATGGACAAATTATAACTAAAACAAAATCTCATGTGAAGAATGAAAGTCATAAAATAAGCTTGACTTGAGAAGCCTATTATAATTCGTGACTATTGGTGTTCAAACTTGTCGGGAGTGAGATGGTTATCACCAATAACAATGGATGATCGTCGCGCTATATATCAGAAATTGATGGAAGTGGGAATTCTACCACTTAATGACGACTAGCCCAGTGGTACGGAGGGTTAGGCGTTTGCTGTCAACTTGAAACCCCTAGTGTCAAATCTGGAGTGTACACTGCTGTGAAGTTCCACACTAGAACGAAACAGCTGTCGAGTGCTCCTTGGTTTTCAATGGTACCCTGTTAACATCAATCAGTCACATATTCAATCAACTAAATAACCAATCAACACACAAATTATCATCCCAATTAAACTACTATAAATGTTTCAAATAGAAAATTCGTAAAAATTGAAGTATATAGCTACAAAATAAAAATTACTTTGAATCGAATGAGATTAATGTACAAAAATCATTATTAAGTATAGTTTATATACATAACTTACTTTACTTAAGACAAACTAGTCTATATGTATATACCATAAGGAATAAGACATACTTTATTCATTATCTACTAAGTCAATCAAAATATTTTTACCAAATAAACTAAATTTTGTTTCGAAATTATGAATCCTACTGAGAATTACCGATTACTTACTTGTTAACATAATAATTGTGTAAACAATTGATTTATTAAATAACACTGATTTAGTACTGATCTAATGAAGTTCATATTTTTGAAAGTAAAAATAAACAATTACATTTTCTGAATACTGAAGGATAAACTGATTGAATTACGTAGATTTATTTGTCAACGAATTCTCGACTTTTCTCTTCTTCCTAGTGGTTGATTGGATCATGAAAACCTCCACATCTGGGGGATGCACGGGATTCAATGGACAAGTACGATGCAACTCGATGATCTAGCACTTCAAGCCCATACACAACAGCAAATGCAAGTGAAGACAACCAACGTAACATCAACCTCAGCATCAACAGGCCTAAACACACATAAGGGAAAGAGAAAGATCCTCAAATTCAACACAGAGAGCACCGACTCAATTGAACTTGATAGAGAAACTCTGGAAGAAGTGGATACCTTTACATACCTGGGAAGCATTATCGATGAACAAGGAGGATCCAATGCAGATGTGAGGGCAAATATTGGCGAAACGAGGGCAGCGTTCTTATCGTTGAAGAACATATACGACTCCAAACAACTGTCAACCAACCTCAAAGTCAGACTCTTCAATTTGAACGTCGAGATAGTTCTTGTGTATGGAGCTGAAACGTGGAGAACTACTGCAAACATCCTCAGGAGAGTACAGGTATTTATTAGCAACAGTCTACGCAGAATATTGAATGTCCGTTGGCCGGAAACCATCAGCAATAGCTTACTATGGGAGAGAACAAACCAACTTCCAGCTGAAGAGGAAATCAGGAAACGACGTTGGAAATAGATAAGACATACAATACGGAAATCATCAGACTGCATAACGAGACAAGCACTAACTTGGAACCCTGTTGGGAAACGGAAAAGATGAAGGCCAAAGAATACACTGTGTCGAGAGCTGGAAGCAGACATTCAAGGGATGAACAGTAACTGGATACAGCTGGGTAGGATTGCTGATGACAGAGTTGAATCTAGAATACTGGTGAGCTGCCTATACTCCTCCGAGAGGGGTAACAGGCGAAAGTAAGTAAGTAACTATTGCATTTTACATGTCACAGTAATATACACTAAATGCATGTTTAGTCATTGAAAGTTATTGAAATTGTAGTAATGCAACAAATTGTAATGTTTCATCTACAAGTAATAAAGCCTTATTATGAATGACTGGCATTTAGATTATTATTTCAAGTAGTTATTTTCGTTAAGAAATTAAGTTATCAATCACTTTATGTAATATACCTTATGTCTAAACCAGTCAACTATGAATACATGTAATCAGCTAAAAAGTATCTAAAGAAAACCAAAAGGAATTCAATAATGAAACAGTAACATGTATTAATAAAATTTTTTTCAGTCATTAGTTAAAAACTCCCTGAATATCAATATGGTGACAGCCAATATTCATGTTAACTGATAGCTTCATATCATATTTTATGTTCCATAGAACTTACTCCTTATTGATTTATTAATTATAAAATTAATATTTACTCGAATTAATTATAGAATATACATAAGCTTAAACACAAATTGTTTAGAATGTTAAAAACACAAGAGTACATTATGTTCAAAGACAGGTACTGTCAATTATTTCAAGTGAATGTTGAATTTCATATTGTTGCGAAATTTCAAAGGGTAGATGTGTGAAAAAAATGTAGTCACAGGTGATAGCACAAAAATTACATAATTACTACTATAAGTAAAAAATATTCTTATTACATAATTCGTTTGTAACAACTAGTGTCAAGAAGTTTATGTTTGTATGCAGAGTGGCAAAGGTATATTGTCACTAGCATTTTCGACTAAACGATATTCAATAGGATAGAGAATATTATATTATCAACAGAACCCAAATGCTCTTTTTACGATGAAGACAAATAAACGCTATGAAACAGTTAGATTCCTTACATGTTTTATACTCAATCTTCTACAACTAGAGAGAAAAAAAAAGTGGTCAAATGACAACAATACAATCATCATAGACTTAATAAAATGAGTGGTCGAAGCCAGTTTTCACTTGTGCATTCCATTTACAACCATTTACAACATAAGCCCGTAATAAGATCAAGAGAGTCAAACAAAAAAGTGAAACTGAATGATCGATGAACTATGGCATAGTACTTTTAGAATTCTGTTTCCATTGAGTAATTCCTATAATTTATATGCATTCACTAAGTTACCATATTTTTGAAAATCAATTTCACTTCATTTAGTACTCATCATTTACTTCTTCTTAAAAACAATGTAATCACATCTCATTATTTGCATGTCAATTTAATGAAACAATGTTTTTCTTTTATTGTTTTAATTCAAGGTCACAATATTATGATTATTTTCTTTCAATATCATTTAGTTTGATATAAAATTGTAAACTATTTGATAATCTGCCTGATACGTTCTGTCAGTTGCAAGAATAATTTTATTGAGGACAATTTTAGAGAAATCTGACCCATGTTCTTCTTATTCTGTATATTCAAATTGAAATAAACAAACTTTAAATTAAATAGAGAAATGAAAATTTCGAATAATCATTTTCATTACAAGATTTTCATTTTATACATCAACCTCACTGGAGAGATGGGGAAACTTTAGAATCCTTAAAATTCAATTGCTAAGATTATTTCAATTATAATTTATACTTAGAATGCCCTAGTAAGAGAGTGTTGAGTAAATTGTTGAATTCTAATTTGGTATCATGAATAGGTTTAAATTAGACAACTACTAAAAACTAGCAACAACTGGATAGTTGTTTTATCCCAGTATAGGGCTGTTAGTAGTGCGCCAAGGAAAAGGACCCACGATAAAAGTTTAACTTATAGACCACTAGACCAGCCAACATCCAACAGTTAATGTTTCTAACTTAATCAACTTGACATATATTTAAGCAATTGCATCAACTACCATTGGTGTGTAATTGCTTCGCAATTGACATAGTAGAACTCCATTCGTCATGTTTTTACATGTTTTAACTCTAGCAATGATCTAACGACTACACAGTTGGGTTAGAGCTTGATGATTTTAAGCTCAGTTCCTTGGTGGAGTCGTGGGTGTAAATCGATGTGTAATCACAAACTAGAATATAATAGCTATTCAGGGTTTCCTGATTTTTCGTGATTGTCTAAATCTGACCATTTCTTAGTATCTAAGATAGAATTATTTTAATGATTTTTGACCAATTCTGTCCTCAAATATTCTTTCCAGTTCATCTTAGGTCCTATTCATTCTTCTGGAATCTGCTTTTAACTCCCAAAGCAATATATTCATTCATCTTCCTCTTTTCCAATGGCTTTCAGGTTTTCAAGTTAGTGCCTGTCTTGTGACAAAGCTTGTTGATTCCATCATAGTATGTTCTATCCATCTCCAAGTTTGTTTTCTGACTTCTTCCTCAGCTGGTAGTTGGTTTGCTGTCTGTAGCAGTAATTTGTTACTGATGGTGTCTAGTCATCGGATTAATAGTATCTTTGACAGACAACTGTTAATAAATACCTATATCTTTTGAATGTTGTTTTTCAGATTTCTGTAAGTCTTACCTCCATTTAATAGAACTATCTTGATGTTTGTATTGAAAATTCTGACCGATTATGTAGCTTTTTGCATTTGATTATTGAAATCATTTAATCTAATAAAAATCAAGAAGCATATTATTATCCACTAATATTTCAGAAATAATAAACTTTATAAAGTACGTTGCAAATTCATTTACATTCAAATATATGACTAAATTTGGTAGTAAATCTGATGAAAAACTTAGCTGAATCAGATAAAGGAAACCAAACACAGTTTACAAACAAATGCCATATGATATCCAGTACATATGAAGTTCAACCATTTAAACTCATGACCACATTAAAACCCTATCAGAAGTATTTGATTAACACATGTTATCGAATGATATTTCACAAATCTAGGACCATTTATCTGCTAACCGACTTCCAACTCCTCAACAAATTAATCAACGAGTAGAGCTCTTTTCCTAAAGAAGTAGTTGCGGTTGCATCTATCAAAATACACTCAAAGACATTAGACCAGCTGAGACACTACAATCACCAAGTCTAACGCATATCATTTAGACTTCTGTCTTAATCAGCATGAGATAGGTTGGTGTATACTTGTTTCATTGACTATAAATTTTCTACAGAACAATTTAACTTCTCTGTCTATTTTACATAACTACATTTTAAACATTCTAATACCTATGATGTGAGCTTTTTGAAGTTAACAAAGTGTATCTTCTAAAAACCAATTTGTTATATAACTTCTGCATAAGACAATACAAATATAAATAATACTCAAGAAATTGAGGACAGTGTCATGTCAAAATTCTATTTAGTTGTTAACCCCTCGTAGTGACCTAATTAATGTCTACGACAATTAAATACAAACTCAAACGACAGTCAACTGATTTAAGACTACTTAATACAATGACTACTTTTAGTCTGGAAGAGTTTAATGTATGTGATAAGGTGGTAAATTTAGTTAAAACATCTAATAAAAAATAACAATCAAGCGGAAAAATTCATTTTCATTTAATGTTTGATAAATGCTTTCGCTAAGGCTTATCAGTGAAGATAGCACATCAGTACCAGTTAACGAACATAAGACTAGCTACACAATAACAGGTATAGCTAGCTATTGCTTTGGACTCCAGCCTGGCTAACTAATTAAAGAAATCTAACATCAGAAAAAAGCGTTCGTTTCTGCATGTATCCCATCTGGTGAGTAGCAAACAACCATCTTATGCGTATAGATACAAAATAGAGAATGCTCTTGGAAGTGTCACATATAACGTAGTAAAATAAACAACAAACCAATGAAATTTAACGTCCTACTACACGGGAAACATAAACTGAAGGTGAAATAAGCTCATTTCGATGCACAAACGGGAAATTCAAATTTCCACAAATAAATCACAAAAATAATAGGTTTAACAAAAGCATCCTGGTAGTCTAGCACCCTTATCAATTTTACACTAACAGATATATATTTTACAATAATCGTAAAAACGATGCCATTCAAGTGGTTATATGTCAGATTATAGTACGACAAATATCAGAGAGATTCTGAACATAATTCCAAATTATTAACAAAAAGATGAAATAGACAAAAGGGACCATTATTTAAGGTTATATATTATAGATGAATAACTTACTACGTAATATCAAGTAGAAGAATTGACGAAATACTGTTATGTGTAATCAAATATCAGTAATAGATCTGTAAAGTAATAGAGGAAGAATTGCATGTACAAAAGTGAAACAAGTTTCAAATGCATACTTCATTAGTAGTTACGCATATATTAAGTGACAACTTTTAACATGATTTAGGCACACAACTATGATTGATTTGAAAAAAACTAAGAAAAATAGAGAAAAAGTGATAGACAGATTTTTAATTTAATCCTCCATTGGTATAGTCTACGTTGATGACCAACTTAGAGTAAAGGGTTATACAAACTTTCGCTGAATACACCAATCCTGTTTGAAGATATGAATGATGTTACTTCAAACTGTAAGTAAAAGATGGACATGTAAGCTTGGTAGAATGGTTGATAGAACTCGACAAAATAATTATAAAGGATTTATTCAAGTTGACTAGATATCCTTTGTCAGTCAAGTGAACCAGAATAATGTTTCTTTTATCTGTCTCAACAGTCCTAAAATGAATTTATAAAAAAATATTTGTTAGTGAATTGTTCTTACTACTTTTTTAATAGCATACTGAATTCATTTTGTTACATAATCAATCCTACTTCTATAATAAATAATTTGATTATAAAATGTTATTTGCAAAATTCTCAATCTTGCTAAGATGAAGAATACAATACAAGCTACTCGATGTAGGGAAAGAATATTTAACTCAGAAGTAGACAAATTTTAATTTCATAACTGATACAACGTGGTTAAATGTAAAATAACTAGAAATTATCTATATAAAAAAACAAAATTGGTAATAGGTCTGGAATTCGACAATAAATTCAACCTCAGAATGTTTAATCTTTCAAGTTAACATACTTTAGTAAAACATGATAAAGATGTTATTTAACTGGATCAATTCTAACGTCTATAATATAAATGATGACAAACGAAATGAGATACAATTTTAATTTACTAGTAAACAAGTGGAGTAAAGAAATTTCTTTTCAATTAGTTTTCATCAAAGCTCTATACCAACATAAATATACCTAATAGGACTCGGTAGGACCATCATAGAATTTTTTAAAAATCATTTAGAACGGCTGAGAAAAGTTCACCTACGGTATGTAAACAGCTGTTTGCTTGTACATTTGGTTGATATGGAACATCAAGAAAACTGTTAAAATCATTTATTCAGTCCTAGCTAATCTAAAGTATAGTTTATGCACATATCTTTTACATATAGCAAAAGTCATCTAAATTCGCCTTCTTAAACCGGGCTCATGTGTACATTAATAATCTGAACAACCTCTTTCCTTGTATTGGCCATCATAATATCCATTGCTTAGATGGTTCTATTAACGACTTATTATACTCAAATCTTCTATTGTTATTATTATTATTATCACGATTTTGATTCTTTCCATGACTTCAACATTTTTTGTTCTTAATTCTTACCTATCAGTCTTGATCATTAAATGTTTTGTAATTACTCTGTAGATTTTTTCCCAAATAGGTATAACGTAATTAGCAACGTGCCAATTCATTCAATTTTCAATTTTACACTTTTGAAAATTATAATTACGTCATCCACCCTCATTTATTGACTACTTTTTAATTAGTCGTAATTATTTTATAAACAAGTTTGAAGTTGTAAAATTATTATTCAATACATGTAGTTGATTTAATATGTTACAGATTAATGTTAGTAGGGTATCATTTAAAACCAAGGAGCACTGAACAATTGTCTCATTCTAATATGGAATTCCTCAGAAGATTCGGCATCATGGTCTTCCGGTTGACAGCAAACGCCTAACCTATATGGTAATGATTTTAAAACAATTTCAAATTATATGCAGACGTGTTAGTGTAAAGTTTCGATAAAAAAATTAATTTGAAAAAAAGTATCTCTTCGCTACCTTCCTCCTTTCTTAACTCCAAAATATACTTTTTTTTTATTACGACTAAACCACCATACACAATTTAGCATCTCATTAATACAGTATCCTTATTGACCGTAACATTTTTAATCATTGATACAGTAAATATTATTGCTCAGGACAGAGTTGAATGGAGCATTCTGGTGAGCGGCCTATGATCCTCCGAGAGGGGTAACAGGCGTAAGTAAGAAGTACAGTAAATATTAGTTTCATTGAGAAATGATGCATTGCAACACCTTAATTTAATGTAAATACACATCTACTTGATGTGTTAACTGCATTTATACAATTCTTCTAATACTAAAAACACTTCATCTAATCACTTGATAAAAAATAACAATCAACATTATAAATGTAGAGTAAATAATGAGAATGTCATGAGAATAATAACTCTTCTCTAGTTTAATTGCTTGT
Source organism: Schistosoma japonicum (assembly GCA_025215515.1). Classification (NCBI taxonomy): domain Eukaryota; kingdom Metazoa; phylum Platyhelminthes; class Trematoda; order Strigeidida; family Schistosomatidae; genus Schistosoma; species Schistosoma japonicum. The sequence goes on along the minus strand of CM046069.1, from coordinate 33,973,492 downwards.
GGGCATTACAATTCTTAATGTATTTTCTATTTCAGTTTTCAATCTAATCAAATACATTTGTAGTCAAGTATTAGTGAATATTTACACTTCATTATCAACTAGTTACTTTTCAATGTTCCTTTTGTTTTGTTCTTTTCAACTCATTTATTCATTGATGTTTCTCTATCAAATTCATTATCATTGAATTTATCAATTGGGCATATTGATAAAAAGAATTCTATAAATTTTAACTTTTTAAATTTGATTTCAATTTATTTTAGTTTATAGCCAGAAGCAATTTTTTTGTTAAAATAAAATTGATTATTGAATTAGTAATGAAGCATTCACTATACAGTGATAATTACTTACTTACTTTCTTCCTTACGCCTGTTACCCCTCTCGGAGGAGCATAGGCAGCTCACCAGTATTATCCATTCAACACTGTCATCAGCAATCCTACCCAGCTGTCTCCAGTTACTGTTCATCCCCTGAATGTCTGCTTCCAGCTCTCGACACAGTGTGTTCTTTGGCCTTCATCTTTTCCGTTTCCCAACAGGGTTCCAAGTTAGTGCTTGTCTCGTGATACAGTCTGATGATTTCCGTATTGTATGTCTTATCTATTTCCAACGTCGTTTCCTGATTTCCTCTTCAGCTGGAAGTTGGTTTGTTCTCTCCCATAGTAAGCTATTGCTGATGGTTTCCGGCCAACAGACATTCAATATTCTGCGTAGACTGTTGCTGATAAATACCTGTACTCTCCTGAGGATGTTTGCAGTAGTTCTCCACGTTTCAGCTCCATACGTAAGAACTATCTTGACGTTCGAATTGAAGAGTCTGACTTTGAGGTTGGTTGACAGTTGTTTGGAGTCCCATATATTTTTCTGCTGTAGGAATGCTGCTCTTAGTAACTATTATCAGACAGTGATAATATTTAATAAGTTATATAGAAACAAAATTTGAAATCTCTCACAAAATTTAGTAGTTGAAGGAAAAAATGAAAACAACAATAAACTATAAAGAGTATACTGTGTTACATAATACTGTAATTATGATACTGTAAGTAAATAGTATTAGTTAGAATTTGGGATGGATACATTATGAAGATAACAAAAGAAAGGAGATAATGGTAAGTGCGAGAACTACTGAGACATCACTCTACTTTCAGTACTAGGATAAGCCTTCAACAGGGTATTGTTTAACTGAATTAAATATCCAGTCGAAACCCAACTTCGAAATCAACAGGCTGGATTCCGTAAGCATAGATCGTATACTGATCAAAACTCGACTTTAGGAATCATTATTAAACAATTAATTTAATGGAACTCACCGCATTGGATGAATTTCCTTGACTATGAGAAAGCTTTTGACAGTATAGACAGGAGGACATTTTAAAGTCTTCTTCCACACTTTGGTGTGCGCAAGAAGATAGGCGATATTATATGGAGTTCTTACAATGGACTACATTGAAGAATCGTGCAAAGAGAACAGCTCACAGACTTATTCAAAATAAAGACCAGTATCAAACAGGGCTGAATACTTTCGCCTTCTCTTTTTCTACTGGTGGTTGAATGGGTTATGAAAACCACAATATCTCAAGGCAGATACAGAATACAGTGTACAACATGGATACAACTAGACATCTTTAACCTTACAGATGGTCTGGCTCTACTCTCTCATACATAACAACAAGTGCAGTTGAGAACAGATAGTATTACATCAGCTTTAGATACAAAACAAGGACCACCAACCCAATTACATTTAACTGGACGAAGAGGCTCTGAAAGATGTGGAGACTTTTACATTCCCAGACAGCGTCATCGATAAACAAGGAGCGCCTAATGCAAATGGGAAGAAATGGATAGGCGAAGTAAGGGCAACATTCCTACAATTAAAGAACATCTGGAATTCATACCGACGGAGAAATTAGGAAAGAACGCTTAGGGAGGGGCTCATAGGACACATTTAGCAAATCACAAACTTGTGTCACAAGACAAGCACTAACTTGAAATCCTGAAGGCCAAAGAAAAAGAGGAAGACTAAAGAACACATTGCTTTGGGAACTGGAGACAAGCATTCAAAAAATAAAAAATGTTAGGAACGAACTGGAAAAGAGGTCCCAGAACAGAGTTGATTGGAGAATGCTGGTCGGTGGCATATGCTCAAAGTGGGTTAACAGACATTGTTTGATTGAATGATTCGTGACGAACAAAGTTAATTTTATATTTCAGTGAAAACAAAGGATTTTCGCTTAGTGGTCAAAACAGCAATCAAAGAAGGATTAAACACCGTTTTGTGTGAGAGATCTAGTAAAATGTATGAGTGAGAGAGCATAACAGGTGACAAACTAGGCACACGAGAATCGCTTTCCGAATTTGAAGGACTATAAGCAGTGGTGCTCAAACAGGCGTACGCCATTAAAACAGATAACAAAGCAAAAAGCTTAAAAGTTGGGCAACATCGAGGGTCGGTATAGCGGAATAGTATATTCGGTTAGATAAAACATCAAGTGACAACGGAACTGAGGAGATCTTGACACTCATATGGTCAGCAATTGAATGGACAGTAAGACAACATAAATGAAGTCTAAACTTATGTATTTGCAAATTGTATGCGATTTTCGTCGAAGTTGATTCTAGACTAGCTTCTCATGTTTCTTTTCTCTTACGTATTCTAAATAACCTATAACTCACTTCATTGGCTGTTCACATATTCAACTTATAGGCAACTTTGTGCGTAGCATCTACCGCAAAACTGTCTTACAGAAGATTAGTTCACGTATTTTACTTGTATTTACACTAAACGTTTTGTTTCTATTATTTGTATATTGCTTTTCACCCCTCTCCCTCTAATCTTTTATGTGATCTATTATCTGCTGTAGTGTCACTTTTCATTTATAAAATATAACAAATTAATTGCGTACACGTTACCTCTTTTCCCTGCCAGTATTACCCTTGTTTTGTATTTATGTTATTTCCACTTATTTGGCTGTGCCGTCAGGTTTTATGAGTATATTAAAGTGTGTTTGAAATATAAGTAGACTTTGGCTGATTGGCTTAAATATCTTGTGTTTCATTATCTGACATGGGAAGTAGCAGCGGCAAAGTACTGACAGACGGGCATCGATTAACTATTTATCTTCTTCTCGGTCACATTACCAGCTCAGACAAGATCACCACCGCAATTAAGGACAATAGATTCAAAATACAATACAGTATTCCTAAGTATTAACTCCTGTTGTTGAAACAGGAAATAACGTTTCCTAACTTTCCTTAAGAAATTCAATGCAGATAAAGTCCAATATTTCTAGCAGCGAAACATTAGTGAATAGAGATAACGCACAAAAATATTTACTGCCATCAAGAATAAGAAAATTTCACAGACATGATCAATCACCACAAAGTTTAACTGTACAATAAACTAATTGAACTAAGATAAGTAATAGTTCGAGGTTTTATTGCATAATATGATATTGGTAGATTTTTCTCTCCGCTTAAATTAATTTTTATGCAAAATATTCTTGGGATTTCTAGCTTCATGTTCCTGTTAAAAGGCCTCAAGTAGATATCCATATTCAATAAACATTTTCTTTATTATGTTGAACTTTTCATCTATGATGCTAGGACTGTAAATTCTTCTGATTATTGTGTAGGTTATAATTAAACTTCTGTTTTTATTGATAGAAGCGTAACTGTGGAAGCGTGATAACTGACCATTCTAAAATGGCTTTCAGCAAATAGACCTACATAGAGTTTTATCAGGTTTCCTTTACAATTGTACGCCAAGAAAGTGGTAGTTAAATTAGTTTACCATTTCAAGTGTAAATAACTTCGTATCACATACAATATGTTGAAAGTTAAACGGTTGAAGATAATCTACAGGAAAGATAAACACATATTTGATAGTTGTTAGGTACTAATTAATTCATACTCATGGTATAGTTCTTTGACTCCGAAAGTTGGATAGTAGATGGTAAGTAAAATCATATTGTTTATTGATATCATCACTCAGGGAGGACTTGATAATTTAAAATAAATTAAGTATTGGTATGGGTATTTTAAGTAATAAATATTTTTAAAAACTCAGAGAGCAGAAAATTGTAAGATTATTGGAATGGCTCCTAGAAACCTTGGTGAAGCCTTCAAAAGCCTTGGGTGGGTGGAAGACCTCCCATTGAGTTACTGTTGGATAGAATCTTCTAGAGTTCTGACGTGGAGTATTGCGACTAGACAATATCTGAATAACACTGTATGCAGTTTAGATGAATGTAATGATGATTTAATTTTTACCGAAAATAACAAATACCCGAGTATTTTGTACCATAATAAACACATACTGAAATAATTGTTCCTTTCCACTTTTCTTCTGTTTTCTAATTTGTCCTTTTGGAGGGTTCAAGGTGTTTGAGTAATTAAGTTACATGCATTATTCTCAGTAGTAAAGTGCAATACGTATCAAACACTGCCTGTTTAGGATTACGAAATCAATAAATTTGTATGGAAGCTTTGTGTAAACGTAAGCATGTTATGAATTTTGCACATCAGCGTATGAAGTGTGTCGTGAACTGCTAAGTTCAACTATTAGTAACTTGAATGAGTAATATTCCTCAACAAAATACATACTGAACTAGTTGTGTAAGCTGTTTGACTACATCCAATTAGTAAATTAGTTTACATTATATTTTTGCAGATGTAAACTAACTGTATCAAAAAGATCATTCACTTTTTAACTGAAATGTATTTACCATATTCATTATGACAATATATTTCATAGAAAACTGTTAGAAAAAGGTTAATATTTGTAATGTATACAGTGTCAAAAGATTGTTGTTCAGTGTTAATTCAGTAAACATCAATGAACAGATCGACTCGACTATAAAAATCATAGGTGTTATATGTTGTTGTAACTTATCAAATAAACTATAAAACTGATCATATATGTAACGGTTTACATCTAGACAGAAAGCGGTTTGTATTCCAGCTAGTGCAAACTCATATGTATAAGTTAATCTAGAGGGAAGAAGAGTAAATAAGAAAAGTGAGTTGGTCACACAGTAAGCCTAATAAGTGTATACATATTTAATAGTGAAAGCAACCGATCAAAATAAACAATAACACAAGCTTAAAGCAACAACAATCTGGCAAGTGGAATCCAGGACGCGCGTTTCGTCCTATTTGGGACTCACCGGCTAGATGTACCTGCATCCCAATGTTGATGATTACATTGGGATTCGAACTCAGTCCGTTTCGTGTCAAACGCCACCGCGCACACCACTAGACTACTGAGTCCAGACAGTCGTGTTTGTGCAATGGGCGAATTGGTAGTAGGATGAATTTGTATATTCCCATTGATTTATTATAGACTGAAGCTGGTCAGTCACTGTTGCTATATGTGCATCCTGAGCGGATTGCCTCGATATAGCGAATATTCACAAGTATCATTTAATTTGGATTGTGACTGACACGAAACGGACTGAGTTCGAATCCCACTGTGAACATCAACATTGTGGCGCAGCTACATCCGACTTATGAGTTCCAAATAGGACGAAACGCGCATCCTAGATTCCACTTGCCAGTCACAATCCAAATTAAATGATACTTGTGAATATTCGCTATATCGAGGCAATCCGCTCAGGATGCACATATAGCAACAGTGACTGACCAGCTTCAGTCTATAACAAATCAATGGGAATATACGAATTCATCCTACTAACAACAATCTGATAATGGAAACTGTAAATCAAAAGGAAAGTCTCTTACATATACACAATAGAAAAGTGTGATTGCTTAGTCAAAGGAACTCACAGTAGTACATTTTTCAAAAGTTTTGCACTTTCTAAGGTAAACATATTGATCGAGAGGCCATATTTTATTAAGCTAAGTTTGTATTACTATTTGTTATAATAAACTGTTCTAATCAATTACATTTTTCTTATTCGATATTAAGTTGATGTTCTCTAACTCATACTCATGGTATAAGTAAAAGTATTGTAATATCAAAAATAACAAGAGATATGATTGAGAAGCTCCAATAGTAATGAATTCATTCAGTTTTAAAAATCTATCCTACACATAATAGATACGAATGTATATCAATGCATACCATCAAGACTATTGAGATAATGTTATAAATACACTTATGTAACATTAAATGGTGACATTCAGTAACCTTCAGACAAACTAGTTACAATAGTACCTGATTAATATGATATACTATGTATAAGGAAACTGAAATGAGTTGAAATAATATAAAACTTGTTTCTAACTATAGTTTGGTGTATAATGATTAGTTTAGTCACCAGTGATTTGTGAACATCATCTTTTAAAGTATACAACTGTAAGTTGTAAAGTGGTCACCTATTTTGATGAATTCATTAACAAAGACAATTCTTCAAGTTGAATTACGCTTCAGTAATTCAATTAACTTAATTTAATGAATGTAACAACTTTAATTATGTAAACAACATTGTTTTATTTTAAAATTTAAAATAAATCTCAGTTAAGTCTATCATCCTATTTAAATAAATCAAACGTTTTTAATGAAATTTTATTCAAAATGAATTTAATACTGTTTAATACGTCAGCTGAAATATCCATTAGGGTTACTGTCGATCCCAAACCCAGATAAAGGGAGGAGGACTGATCATGAGGTTAGTAAACCCGTCCCGTTAGAGACAACCATACTAAAAATAGGTTAACCAGATTGAATACGCGATGCTAATTACTACGTCCCAATAAACTAGTAGAGTATTCACTGTGTACTCACCTGAGGTTTCTGAAAAACTCTTAAGTTGTATGTTCCATTTAAAAGAAAACTTAGAAAGTACAAAACACGTGAATAAGTTTATTCCAATTGAAAATAACAAAGAAATCTTGTCCTTAATATACTATAATATACTTTTTTTAATAAAACGCATCAGAGAACATTATTTGGTTTGACTCTAGAAAGATCAGTGCAAGTCGATCACAAGGTTAATACAAGAACACCTAACTAACTCAGGCCACGTTGCTCCAGCAAAATCATCCTTTAGTATCATTTCTGTTGTTAAGCAATGATTTCAAAGGGGATCATGAATGAACATTTTATGCATAGATGAAACGTTGATAATCTGGAATTTTAAACTCGATCTCTGTGTTCAAAAACAGCACATTCAACCCTTAAACGTACTCTGGTCCTAATTCCTCCTCATTTATTTAATTATTTATTATTGAAAACAAAGACGTTTGAACGAAGAATATTCTTTTCGATAAATGCTCATCAGGTTCTACATTTATTAGTTCAAAATTATTAGTCACGAAAATAGCCAGTTCTGAGGCAGGTAAAACATTATTTAGATATCAAGAAGAATTGGTTAATTAGAAGTTTTTTCTCATCGAGTTATTTATAAAAATACGAATGTTAATGTTGAAATACTCATTATCATGTAACTTGTGAAACGTAAAAGACAATTCAGATAAACACGATTATTAGTCAAATATATATAGGTATCGCTGTATATTATTATTATTGCTTTGGATCTGCTTTCGTGTCACTTTTTAAAATTTCTATTACTATATAATCAGTTTGATAAACCTCCCCTATCTTCGTCACATGTTTCTTTATACCGCTCAATTGGACAATTATTGCTCATTCTTTCAACTAATAAGTTAATTTCAATTAAGAACAGTTCCTCTCCATCATTTAGATAATTAAACAACAAACTTTTGATACTTAAAGCTTTTAAACATCATATTATGTAATCACATTCTATGTTTCAATTGATGAATATCTTGTAGAAATGGCTATATATGCGATTACACAACTATAGTAAATGATATCGTTGAGGATAAAATTTTCTTTGCTGAATTGTCCTTATATTTTCTTAATGATATATGGGTTATTTCTGCTACTTAAATACAATATTCCCAAATTAGTTAAAAAATTATTTGTAATAGTGGTTATCATCAGTCTATCTTATTAAGTGTTCGAGAAGTGCACGAAGAATTTTTTATCAAAATTAGTTACATATCAATCTATGATGAATATAAACAACTAAACATAGTATCTATCTCCACAAAGCTACCTCAATTCGCCATTCGTTCATATACAACGTAGAACACGATGCATGTCAGCATGCGTTCAATTTCCTATACCACATTTTCATGGCGAGATGGATAGCTTCTCATCAACTGCTGACTACAATATATACTGTGTTAAAATTAAAAATTTAAGTGGGAACACATACATAAAAATAGTTAATTTAGAGATTAGTGTGAAGATACATTAGCATAATGTATTGTAAGTTGTGTTAAAATTAAGAGACCTGAATAAATATCATAACAGTGTATATATATTATGTACAGAAGCTAACTTTGGAAGTCATTAGAAGAGAGATTAAGTGTAGACCATTGGTTTCATATTTAGAAAACATGTCAATTATAAATTCAAATAAACTGAACATAGTTCATTTAATTACAATTTAAGTGCTACTGAACGTTAAGTGCATTAAAGAAATGGCATAACATGACAACCAAATGACAAAAATCAAAAATTGTGAGTTAATGAGAACAAAATAGAACAAAGTAGTCAACATTTGAAGTTAGTTGAAACAGAGGTTAACAGTCATCGCCTATTTGAACTAGCATTAGGCTTGATCATATTGAACAGCTAAAGATTTAACAAGTGTCGACAGGGTAGATTTTGGTTGTTTACTGATAGTTTGGAAGGGTTTAGTGGTGTCTCATATTCAAGCTTCAGCCTCCAAAAATTCAAGAAGCGTTAGTTATTAAATGCTAGAACTCTAATTTGTATTTTCAAAAAAGCTAATATCAATCACCTTTTTTACTTAATAATGTTATGTTTTAATATGGTTGGCCTCGTCGCCAATTGTTGTATCTAAAATATATTCTTCCCAGTTACAGTCGTATGGCAAATTATAGCATGTAACCTTGATAACTACCGATCACTGCCCGTATGTGTCTGCCCGAAGACTACCAGTTCCTAAGCCGAAATGAAAAACACTAGACGGATGAGCCAACCAGACAGAAATCATATTGTATTTCATGCAATTCTTTATAATTACATAAAATCAGATGACACAGCACACCGATAACATCCATACGAAACATGAACAATAATGACTAAGGACATGATTAATTGATCATAGTTCATAGAATAACAAATGATATGACAACGGTTCATAAGTCTATCGGAAGGTAAGGGTGTCGGAATAATGATAATAATAAAAACAGGATAATCGATTTACACATACAATAAATGAAATAGTTTTCTGAAAAAAACAGTTTAGAAAGTTAGTTACTCTGCTTGAATTACCCAATATAACAAATAATATATAAAGTATTCTATCATATCGTAATATTATTTCATAATCTACTTTATTCCAACCTATCATTAGTATATCTGCTAATTATGAAGCCAACAGATATCATTCAGACGTTCTTCCTATAACTTCGAAAATTCCCCTCTGCACATAATATCCATGTATCTATGCATTATTTATTCTGATCTCTTAACTTTTACTGAATTTACATTATACTAATGCACTTTCGTAATAAGCATAAAATGAACTACTTTTTATGATTATTTTCATTGGGATTTGTAATTTAGATTTTGATACATTGTATATTGTAATTATTAGTTGATGTCAAGCTATCAACATAAAGTGGATACATTTTGTTTTGTTAAATTACATACTTTTAGTTTAGAAATCCCCATGGAGTCATTAGAAATAAAAAATAGACGAGTGAATAATTAACCATTTTCAATAATTTTGTCATGAGGCTCGTGGAATGACAATCTCATGAAAATTGCATTACACTAACCAAAATATAGAATATACATAAATAGGTTCATGGTTTACAACGTAAATCTCAGTGAGAAGATCTCTTTTCGATAAATTCATTATCAGTTGAGGGGGGGTTGTGGAGATAGTTAATTATCAATCCTGAAATCACGAATTGATCTGAATCAGACAACCATTGATCACCTGGAAGCAGTGGACAGCTGTTTCGTCCTAGTATGGGACTCTTCAGCAGTGCACATCTACGATCCCATCGGGGATCAAACCAAGGACCCTGTGGCTCCGCCGTGAACGCTTTACCATTAGACCACTGAGTCGGCTCCTAATGGTTGATATTTCTAATTCAGTCAACTCGTGATACGCTTGCGCGACCTCATCCGATGTCATCGGTGGGTAACTGCTTCACATCCGACACGGTGGAACTCCATCGGTCACGTCTTCACACTAGAACCCCAGGAATCACCTCAAGGAGCTAGTCACTACTAAGCTGATATTTAGTCACAATCAATCCTGATATCAACGTCCGCCGCGGAGCCAGAGGGTCCTGGGTTTGACCGCCGATGGGGTCGTGGATGTGCACTGCTGAAGAGTTCCATACTAGGACGAAACAGCTGTGCACTGCTTTCAGACGATTGATGATTGTCTAATTCAGATCAGTTCGTGATATCAGGATTGAAAATTCACTATCATTAGCTGTACAATCATACATTGATATGAAATTCAAAAAAAAAAAAAAAAACAGCTGCATGAGGAACAAATGAACAATGAATGAATACGAATAAAATAGAAACGTTTAACAAATATGCAAACTGACAAGTTCAGTTACATAAGTGAATATGATTAAAATGATCAAAGTGTTTAGGAAGATTAGATGAAATACTGTCAAAAATACTTGTCATTAAAAGTCAGGTAGGCGATGTGAAAATTTACTAAATAAATAAAGAATGAAAACGTTTCATTTCACGAATAGCCTATGTTTTTTAAAGAGTTGAATAGAAAGAAATTGAGGCAGTATAAGACGGATTACATAAACAATCTTAGGATCGATATGTAGACTAGCTGAATGATTATAAATAATTAAATGTTCAGCGATAAAACTTCTAATTACCTGTCTTTCGCCCTAATAGAAACAAGCTGGGATATATTCTCATATTCATGATGAAAGTGAACGATGGTTACGGCCTCTGTATCTTCTTCAGCAGAAGCAGGTTAATTGACAAATACACATCGAATGGGGGGTTTATCCTTTAAAGAAATTCACAGAAATTTTCTTCTGGTGAAAATTAGACTAAGTTTAACATGGTACGCATTTCCCATTACGTATACACAGTGCTATGTGTTAGAATTTTCTTGTGGCATGAATTCGATTAGCAGGTGATCGATCAATTACTGTATGACAAAGTTTAATAGTATTTGTCACTTAATATCATGCCGAATTGCAGTCACTACTACTATGTCAAACATTATCTTTCAACGCGGAATTCAGGACGCGCATTTTTGTCATATTTTGAATTCATCTGCTGGATGTACCTATACCCCATTACCTTATATGACCAGTTTAAGTCCATGACTAATCAATAGGAAGATACAAACTCATCCTAATTAAATGATTCAATGTTTATTTCTAGAATAAAAACAGATCATAAGAATAAGCAAAACATGTTTCACAGTTTATCTGAATTAATTACATTGAAACCTTTCAAGCGTAATTACAAAATACAACTATTAACATGGTTTCACTTTAGATTAGTTCTTTCATTTTTGTGATAAAAAAAAATAACTTTACAGTTGTGTATGATCATTCTAATTGAATGAATCAATTAAGTAGCACTCAGGTAACCTTTTTTCAATAATGAAGACTATGATCTATTAGTTACAGAGATAAGATTAACTCTCATGATGTAAAGTACAAATTCGTTTATGTGTATCTAATTTAATTAGAACTGAATCATATTTAAAAAAAATTTAGGTCATATTTTACACATTAGTAATTTGAATAATATCTTAAAGTACATTAACATGTTAACAATAAAACAATGATATATACGAATGTTAGTATTGAAATAATAATCATTATGTAACCTGTGAAACGTAAACGACAATTGAAATACAACATCATTATTAATCAAATAAGTACTTAGGTATCTCTGTATATGGGTGACATTTGGAGATGGGGTGGTAGTAAAATACGATTAGATCTAGTGTTTATAGACAAAGGTCAAATCCCACTTAAAATGAAACCGAATGGGTAAGAGTTTGTAAAATGATGTCTGAATAATGTTTTACTTGCCTCAGAACTGGCTATTCTTGTGACTAATAATTTTGAATTAATGAATGTAGAACCTGATGAGCATTTATCGAAAAGAAGACTATTCTTCGTACTAACGTCTTTTTTTCATAAACATGGGAATTTTTAAACAATGATATATATTAGATAAAAATTAAATTCATGAGATATTGATACCTTTTTCTAAATTAAGCATATTGAGAATGAATGCCAACAGTTTCTTCTACAATAGGTGCTTATCACAAAACAACTGATGAGAAGAAGGTTATTTGTATAAGAAATATGATAGGCGTGTGTGTTGGTTAATCACTGTGTAGTGATTAATTTGATGTTTATCTGGTTCTTTTATAGTGCTATTCGAATTCTATAGGCCTAATTGTTGTTTAGCTACTAGTCTAAGTGATTCCTCATCGCTGGCTATATGTAGTAATGAAAGATGGTTCTACAGAGGGTAAGATGAGGCCCGAATAGCTTAGTGATAAATGTTGTAGTAGGGGGTGACATAAGTTATACAAGGACTGCAGGTATGCCTTGGTTACAAGTGCCATATAGCAGAAATCAAGGTCAAAGACGGTTTGCTAAGTACCTTCAAACTACATTTGGTGATAGATCTTTAATGAACATGAGGTTAAATTCAATACACTATATAGCGAAATACCCTATCAGAATCTTTATTTATGAAATCTTCTTCCACATAATTTGCGGCTTCATGATTGAATATTCATGAGTTGAATTTCAAAATCAAATATAATATATTCAATATGAATATGACAAAACTAACAATTGTAAATGAATGTAATAGAAAGCTCATTTCATGAAGATGTTCGATCAAACGAACAGAGATTTGGTTATATTTCAGTTGATACTATCCACATCATACCATTAAAAAGAAGATTAAGTTCAACGTGAATGGTTATGTAGAGTCGCAGAATAGTTGTCGGACCATTTTTACAAATTTACGCGGCCCTCTAAACTCTATAACTGTAATCGTTGTGTTTATTAAATTTTGTGGAGTGACTGAAGAAAATCATAGTTCAACTGTTCTTATTAAAATCTCACATTAGACAGATAATAATGGAGAGGTATTTGTATTTCTTGTTGATGCCAGTTGGTAGTTAATATACGCCAGAATCACAAAGCAGATTAAGTTCATTGTACATGCTCACGGTAAGTTATTTGATTGACATTTTTAGTTATTTTAATTGTTGTGCTATTTTAGTATGTTCCCATAAAGTTTCGTTTTCATTGAGATATTGATGCTTTTAAGAGTATTTTTATGAAAATTGTTTAATTTATGCCGAACACTTTCCTAATTCATTTGTCGTAATTGAAATATGTTTGGATCATCCTGTTGATTTATCATGGACTGAAATTGATCAGTCTTTGTTGCTATATGTGTATCCTGAGCGGATTGTCCTAATACAGTAAAGATTTACAAGTGTTGTCTGATTAGTTTGTGACTGGTAAACGGAATTCAGGACGCGCTTTTTGTCCTATTCGGGACTTGTCAACTGAATGTACCTACATTTCAATGTTGAGGTTTATACCAGGACTGGAATTCAGTTCATCTATATTTATATATACATGCTCGTTGCACAAGTGTGGCTATCTGAACTCAGTAGCCCAGTGGTGAACGCGTTGGCATTTGGTACGAAACGAATTGGGTTCGAGTCCCAATGTAAACTTTAACACTTGGATGCAGGTGCATCAGGTAAACGAGTCCCTAATAAGACGAAACGAGCATCCTGAATTCCACTTGCCAGTCACAAACCAACTAACATGATAACTTGTCATAGGCTAGAAATTTTGACAACTTAATCGTTAACTACCTGATAAAATGATTTATGGGAAACTTAGAAATAAAATAACTTTTCATTTGACCAGGAAATTTGGCATGAAGACTACTCAGAAGAAAACATCTACAATCTGAACAACGTCTTTCGATTGACTAACTAGGACTCATACACATGAATCATAAGAAATCACTATAGATATCATAATTTCTTATCTTACGTACTGCCTTGATGTTTATTTTCCCAGCAAAATGATTTTTATGGGATGTGACAGGTTTATCTCTTTACATCTTAGGCAAGCCGAAGGAAAAAGGGCATCAGAAGGCAAAACAACCAATCAGTAAATATAGCCCAAAATTAACATGATGTAAACACATTTAAGGTATCACTGATTATTGGATATTAATCATATAGGTCATTTACAAGCCTAATAAATTAAGATTTGTTTGTCTTTTTACAGTTTATATGAAAAATACTGTATTTTATCTAAACTCATAATTTGGTAATAAGTAAATCTATTCAACACACTCAAATAATACGTAGATTCAATGCTTTTTACAGGCAAGATAAACAAATCTTGATAGTTTGTCATAAGGATAAGCTGTCAAATAAATGAATCTAACTAACATGAATATATTGAGGTGTTCATGAATAACAATTCAGTAATACATTCAAATAGATGAATGACAATCTCATGTAAACATCAGATTATATGTATTTGTATAAAGTAATTAAACTGTACAGATTGTGGGATTATGAATTGTGGAGAGTAATACAAATGATTTGTACAAATTGTGATAGAGCCGTTGAAAGAACAAGTTTATTTAAGGAGGAAAATGAATTGGGTAATAAATGAGGCTAGTGCAAATTTGATGTTGTCCATAAAGTTGTTGTAAAGTTGAATTCAAGAGGCTGATGTTCGCTACCATTTCTTGTAAATCCTGGACCTATATGTAAGTCTGTTACAATATACATATTTTTGTTTCATATTAACCAGTGTAACTTAGAGTTGTTAATAAATGAAGAGAAGAATATACTATCAACAGAAAAACCAATACAATTGATGGAACTATGTTAGAAATTAGGATTAGTGATATATAATATGTTAAATCACTAAATCAAATAGTCAAAGTGTTATTGATATATGCACCATAGGTCAAGGAACTTTAAAAAGCTAAAGAACTTATTAGAACATATAAAAGTAAAGTAAATGGAGAAAGATGCAAACTAATAAAGCGAGAATTAATGTAAATAGCATAGTAAATACTAAAACTGTAATGCTGAGGAAAATAAATGTTAAATATTTCAGTTACTTTGTGTAGCCTGTCCTTTTAGAAATCATGTAAGTTATGAAAACTGGATACTTTAAACCAAGGAACCGATGCTAAGAAACCATAAAATGTAATTATGGTTAATTTTATAGCAAGATATTAAATCAAGGGAGTACTGATATAGTAATTTTATACCATAGAAATCAGGTGATACTCAACATAATGAAACAGTCATGAGCTATCAAAGATATCTGGAGTGGAAATTGCTAAATAAATATAATCTATTGGAACTCACAGTAGTACACGGTAACAGACAATCCACTTAGCCAAACTGCCAACCAATTGAGATATGCATTGAAAAAGTCGCATTATTCTTAATGGAGGCATAGATAGTGAAATGACTGTCTATTCAAGAGGTCTGTATACAACTTAAATACTACTATTTAACTCAGAGTAAATGACGTATATAGATATATCCGATCGTCTTTGTTTCACGCTCGTGTCATTTTTTACATTTCTTGATTACTTTCATCATGAAAAGCAAAAATACCCAATATACCTGTATAATCACTAGCCCTTACTCTTCTTTCTTTTAAATCTATTTAAGCAAATACTTTCTGTACCAACAAAGTAACTTCTGTTTAGAAGTAAACCATTACAAGACTATTATTTAAGTGGAATTAATTATTTCAGTTTAATAATATTCTGTATGTTAATGACGTATTTTGACAATATTTGAGATGATTGACGTAGAATTTAGAGCTTTCAATGTATAGTACTTTCTGTAAAGAATAAATTTAGAGATTTATTTTATACATTTTGTGATTGTATCTTTAATGAACACTATGTCTCTAGTATGTTTTGTATTCCACATTTAACATGTTATCTGTCATTACATCGTTTCTAACTAACAAACGAGAAGTAATCATTTATTTATTCACTACTACGTTGTTTTGAATTGATATTATAGTTCTAATTGGATTGTTGCATAATCTGGATTTGTATATCAATATGTAGAATATAATACCTGATTTCGAATTTAGATATTGTTGGCTTATCAATCTTATATTCTTCATATTTTAGCTTGAAGCTTGAGAGTATGTGACAATACCTACAGGTGTAGAGTATTATTTTTATTGAGTTTATTATCAGTAATTATCTAGAATGAAAAACATGATAACCCTGACTTATTCATTTCAAACAGTTATATCCATACCCTGTAATATAACACAATATTTGTAGATTTATTATTGTAGAACCTGAAGATAAATGTATTGGGTTACTTCTACCAAACAGTTTATTGTAACCAATAAGTTGAAAAGTAGTCATCAATTATTATAGTAGCTTGTGGTTAATTAACGATAAAGAAATTTACATATTGATAGTTAACAATTTAGATAAATGAATATTATTTCGTAATATAGATGATACTAAATTGATAATGTATGAAGTATTTATTGACAGTATAATCTGAAAGTAATAGTACCTTACTGTTGATGTTGTAATGGACTAAAACTGGTCATTTTCTGTTGTTGCATGTCAAACCTAGGTAGATTTCCTGGATATTGCTGTAATTAACAAATATGATTAAAGTTGGATTGTGTCTGGTAAGTAGAGTTCAGGACTCACGTTTCATCCTATTTGAACCCCACCAGTTAGGTGTACTTGTACATGAATTGTTTATGCTGAGAAGATACAAATACTTGCAAATATTACCTGCATAGCCGTTTAACATGTGAGATTATCTAGTCTAAGTAGCTCAGAAGAGAAAACAGTACCATTTCATATGAATGCGATGAGTTTGAATTACGGAATTAACATTAACAGTGGAATGCCAATACATCCAACTAACAAGTTCTAAGTTAGACAAAACGCACTCCAGTCACAATCCATTTTGAATCATTTATTGATTGTATATTATAAAGCTGATTTGTACTTTTAACTGTGATTGTTATATCATGTATTCTAACGGATTAAAGAAGATATTGCAAAATAAGCGAAGCATGCAGTCATAGAAGTTCTCCTTTCTATTGTTACACTTTTAATTCCATCAAAAGGATCAATACTGTGCATGATACCTTATTTGGTTTATAATAAAGTAAAAGGCATAACATCCAAATTCACACTTCATGTAATTTCTCATTACATGGAAAAACAGGAAAATCATATTTAAGTTGTCTATGAATGAATGATATGTGGAAAAATATTTTATTGCTACATGAATTAAAAGTAGATCTGGAAATTTATCAGTCTATATCTTCCTGACAAACCAATTGGTTCTGCATATAATATATCATTTTATTAAGCAGCCAGCACTAACTATATAGGTTGGAAGGTAAGGTGTTGTTCGTGGGTATTTCGTCAGTAACTGATGGGAGATAACAAAATCATATAAAAAGAAAAGTAAATGATGTTTTGTCGTAGGTATTCTAGCACGTTAGTTAATTTTGTAAGTTGAAAGGTTCAATACGAAATGTCTACTAGGTAGAACAAAACAACAATGTGAAGTTTATCGAAACCTTCTAGAATCATTCACGAAATCTAAATTGGTGCCAAAATGCGTCGTCTTAGACCAACACTACTGTTGAATGTATCGTTTATTAATTTAAATATGTCTGTTTAATCATAATTGAGGTGGTTTGTGGAGACTGGTATTAAGTTTTAGTTGATTAAATTCGTCACAGATTGATATTAGTAGGGTGTTAATGAAAACCAAAGAACGGTGGACAGCCGTTTCTTCTAAGTATGGGACTTCTCATCAGTGAGCACCCCAGATTTCGTTCTTAAGGCTTCAAGTTGGCAAATGCCTAATCATAAATTAAATTAATTCAATGAAGGACTGTTTTTCAAGGATTTCATTTTCATAACTACGTACAATCATTATATATATATATATATATATATATATATCAGGTTTAGATAAATAATCGTATGCTTGTTGATTATTTGTTTGTGAAATTCGACTACATAATTACAAAATACACAAATAATTTGTGACCGAGAGGAATGGATGACAAATAAATGGTCATTAGAGTGTACTGAGTAACTGTAAGTATCACTAAATCGAAATGAATGAGATTTGTAAACTATTATCAATAATTCGAGGTATGGACAATATTTAGAGTGATAACAATAAGGATAAATTAAAATAACAAGATGACTTACTTATGTTCATGACAACAATAGGAAACTAACAAATCGTTTTTGTGCACACAGCTTAAGTTGTAGTTTATGGATGATTAAAGCTTCTGCTATATAACGTTAGGCGTAAACCTTTTGAATTTTTTTGACTGAATGTCAAAGGATAAACCTAAAGCTGAATAGCCTACATCTATTAAACGTTGCAGAATCGACGATTTGACTGATTTCTGTTATCACTTATCAAGCCATACTGGTAAGTACCCCCCACCCCCACTCTCTTATGCAAAATCGTCTATTGTCGTATACATACAGGTGAATATGCAAAATATTTGTAATGTAACGTAAAGTTTCAAATGTGACATAAAATATATTCTCTAAATAATGTAGATTAATAATGTTTTCTATTGACATTGTTGTCATATCAACTAATTTGATCTGTCACAATTTTATATTCATATTATTGTTTTAGTTAGCGAACTGTTAAGTTTTTTGCCTAGTTCTTTTGTTTTTAATAACTATAATGGTTTTATAATAACATAGAGAAATATTAAGTAAACACAATATTAGATATTGATATTTTTCTTCACTGTCGATACTTTTAATTAATTCTTAAGCTGACTAGATTAAACTTATGCATAGTATGTTATCTGCAATCATTTCATTACTAAATAATCAGTGGAGAAAAGAAAGAAGATTTGTCTATTTACTCAGTTGACATTTTATTTTGCCATTTAGAAATAATAATCATCATTTGCTTATCTAATGAAGATTATTTGTTTCCATCATATTAGTCTGCATCGAAGAATATGAGATTATTCCTCAAGTTAGTACTTATATATATATATATATATATATATATATATATATATATATATATATGGGTTTTATGAGGTTTGAATTGATTTGTTGGAAAAGTGAATTGTGTGTTGCCAACTTAGTGGTCCAACTTCTAAACATTCATCCTATGACCAGAGGGCAATCATATCAGTCCATAAAAAGGTCGTGGATTGTTCAATTCTATGTTATGACGAAACAAGTGTTAACTCTAGTTTTACGTACAATTGAGAATGGGATAAACCTGCGACAAGCATTGCATGTAGATATATTTTTGTACATTGACAATGCTAAGGCAATAAATAATTCCATAATGAAGCCATTTGTAAATGATTTCATAAGGTAGAAGTTACTATCGTAATGATTGTGTTGCTTCGTAAATATTTACATTATTAAAGCTATCTGAAAGGTATTTAAAGATTGCTCTTATGAAAGGTTTACTGTCTTGTATCTAGTATTCTATTATAATTCTAATGATTTCTATTTCTATTTTGTACATTCATCTCAACTTAAATTAATATTGTGAAACATTTTATTTCACATAATTCTTCATAATCTTTGACTGTTTTCAGTTTATAAGTTTCAAAACAAAATGGATACCCTCCTCCTTTCAAATCTTGTTCTTCATCCATTGTTCAGATAGATACTTTTCTCTTTGATAGTTACAAAACTTGCAAGATGTCAGTGACATCTAGTAAATACCAGGGGTGAAGGGGAGTGATAGAGGAATATTTTCAAACTCACTTTCAATATTCCAATTAAGGTAACCATTTATGGACTTTACAGCCCATTTTCTACACCGTGTATACACAGAGTTTGTTTGATTTACCTCCACATTTAGGAAACTTGTTGTAACCATCCTGACAGATTATGCAAAGTCTTTCATTTACTTATCATGACTGGAGACTTTAATGATGAAGAATATAAGCAAAGAAATATTTATTTATTTGATGTTAGTTGTTCCTTAAGACATCACACTAACAGAAAGAATATGACTGAATACATAATCAATACTAAGTGAATAGTGGTCAGTCAGTTAACAACTTACTAGAGAAAATTACTCATAATTACATAACAGTCATTTAGTAACTGTATGAAATGTTAAATTAGAAGGAAATCAGATGATTGATTAAACATTAAAGAAGATTGTAAAAGAATGCCAATAGAATCCAACAGTAATTGTGTAATGTTGAAATTTATGAATTATAGCTGAAAAAAATTATTTTAAAAATAGATTATGTAAGGCTGAAATAAAAATCGAAATAAATCTGAAACTACGTAGGAACAAAATGTTAGGAAACGTAGAAAGTTAAACAGAAAAATGAACAAACTACATATGTTTGCAATGATTAAATGTATGCAGTTGTATTCCCAGGGTTTCTACTGTTTTTAAATAATGTATTCTGGATCTATAGGGTAAGTTAGTTGGTTAGAATTTCGAATACTTGCTCTGAATCCACGTGATAGCCTGTGTTAACTAGGCATACGAAGAATATCTTAGAGTCTTGGTTTGTCATTTTGTCACCCATACAGGATAATCTCTAAAAAACAAGGTGATGTATCTGCCTAGCAGTACAGCTAACATGATAGACTCCAGTCAGTACAATTTACCTGGTAAATATATATGAGGGAGGCTGATTTGAATAGCATTGTTTCTCAAACTCCCTATTTGTTGGTTAGGAAACAAAGGATAGAATCTCACTGAGTGAAAAGTACTTTTAAATGATTTTCTTATACCTCATTCTTTGTCATTGGCTGTCATTTTTAAACTGTAATTCGAGGAAGAAGGGCTTTTTTGGTAATGAATGCAACTTCACTTTAGTTCATGTTATAGACGTATGTTTGCCAACAAACTTTTATGGATATCCATTTTGCTTCATAGATCATTTATAAGCTTAAGTTCTTTACAGTGGTGTCATCAAAGCAAATAATTTTCGTTCTAGAAGCCAGGTATCTTACGACATTTCCCCAGTATCTATAATGGAACGAAATTCAAAAAAATGTGTGCTATGATTTAGTTCAGTTGCCTAGAGGAAGACATTTTACTACATTGTTCTATCGATTGTTCTTGACATTAAAATGCTCAATAAACATTTTAACATTAAACACTTAGTTGTGATAACACTTTAGTTAAGCATCGTGGATGTAATTCAGAAAAGAACATAAATATTGAGTACATTATACAGCAATCAGGATAAACTGCACACTTATATGTTCTTTATTTACTAAAGCCTGCTACATGTAATGGCCTTGCAGTTGACAGGCAATAACGAGCCATTGCGATTTGTGCTATAGTTACAACCTGATTGACATGGAAACGACGAATAATTGACACAATGCCTAAGTGACTAAAGATTACCTCAGTGGCATGAATAGTAATATCAAACACCAGTCAAATGACACTTAAGTCCAATTCGTTTATTCAGTCAAAACAATGACTTTCATATATCATATACTGAACCGATAAGTGTCAAGAAATACAAAATACAATAAAGACTGAATTAAGAAAGTCATATACAGAAATGCGGATTAATAAAATAATATAAAAGCTAAAATGATTCGGGAAGTGAAACACATATACTAACCATTAACCAGTCTATGTAAGGCTTGCAATTTCAGCAATGCAAATATCATAGTTGTTAAATGTTCAGTTAGGTGCAATTTAGATATAAGTGTCCCAATAACACGAAGGATAGACTGGACATATTGGGATTTCCAAACCTCTGTACCGATACGACACTACAGAATATAGATAAGACAAAAGAGAAATTATTATGTGTCCTTGTGTCTACTGGCCGGAAACTACTCATGAAACATAATCGAGTATCATATAGATTTTATTATAGGAATTAAATGTAACAATCTTCGCATTTTTTGTTCCGGTCTACCAAACAATAACATTTTGATAAATATATATTTCTAAATGTGAAGTTGTTTCTACATAATTGATAAATAACTCAATGAAGTGTAAAACCAACCGCTCAATACATACTCTACTCTTTGTTTTTTTTTCAAATATAAGCCCTGCATTATTAAAAATCATTCTTCCATGACATACTACATGCACGATTCAGTGTTAGCCTCTACGAAAGTAAAAGTTACTGCGAAAGATAACATCAAATGAGCAGTAGTTGTCGTTAAGCAAAAAAAGAATTAGATAATAACTCATTGAAGCTATGACTGCTGATTGTATCGACTAAACGTAAACCCTAATTTCTGATCATTCAGAAGAAAACTTAGTTTTTTTTTAAGATAATTAGATTTACAATTTTATTCCGCGTCAAGTTACTGATATGATGTTCTAGAGACCTTCATATTAAGGGAATTACATTTCTTTCTGTCATGCAATAATTCATATTTATGAATATATGAAAGATAGTATTCCACTTTCGGCAGAATCGAATTCCATCTACAAATGTATTGGCTCTTATATAGCTAGATATATTAACTGCATGAAGTGAAATTTCTATAAACGCTTTTTAGAGCACTACCTGGTTATGTGGAGTGTCATGTAGGCTTAATCCAAGGACACTTTATTAACTAAGGCCATGTTGCTCAATTAACATCTTAAATCGCAGAAATTCATACAATCAAACCAAGTGCTATAAAGTGATGAAAAGCAAAGCCTTATGCACTGTAGAGTCTCCGGCAGTCCACCTTTTCATGTTTTATTTCTGCCTATAGAAGCAGTAAGTTTATTTACTGATTCCACCGTGGTACTAACTATATATAATATAAACCCGTTCTCCTTTTATGTTATCATTATTGCTACTAATCAGAGAATCAAACTCAAGGCCTATGTGTTTCGTAGAGATCAATGTACCATTAGTACTACTAGTCCGATCCGTGTTCAGTGTTAGTATTCTCACTTCCATCAATTTGTGATATTGTGATATCATCAGTCAATGTTAACGGTTATAACTTTCTCACTACTCATCCATAAATTATCTTGATTCAGGTGACAATTCAAGTAGCTATGTATTTATTACATAACCTTCTCTTTATAAGTGATATTTTTGTTTATAATAATTATAAAACGAATTTGTAACAATTTTAGACTAATTTCTTTAATGACTCAGTACACCTCTCTAAATTATTGTGATAGACTATTCTAAGTTACTGGTATACAGTTTAAATAAATGACAGAAAAAGTTTCTCATTACAAATTATCGTTCTGTCACTTATGACATTGAAGAATACATCACGATTGATTTTAATCAAGGATCATTTTAGAAACAGATGAATCCAACTTAAGCGTTCTAGTTAAATTTGAAGGTAGTTAGCGAGTATTCACTGGGAAATCCTTGACTTTGGTCTCATATTATTTGGCAATTTTCGGATTCCATAAGAGATTAAACGATTTTGCAGTCGTCGACCTTTGTCACTGACGCATTATGGGATTGGCCGTAATATATATTTCAGGAGACCACCGTCTAGTCAAGATTGTAGATAGACTTTACTGACCTGTATCAAATAGAATGTGGCCTAAGTTTATGATTTCCTGCCAATTACTCTCAAATTACCTTCTGTTTCAACATAGTGCAAACGAAATCCAAGTATTTAAAGCAGTGACCACATTTCAACCAGTTCAACAGAATTCAATCAACATGATAATGAACTAAACAATTATGATACAGTTCAATACTCAGCGAACAATCAATATACTAGTTAGAGTATTACAGTTCATAGGGAATTTATCATTTTATTATCTAAATTCATAATAATTAAAGTGAATATGATTATGTCAAGCTTAGATCTATGTCAAAAATATTTCATATTACAACTGAATAAGACAGCTAATCATTTAATAAGTTCATCCTCAATGTCAAACAACAACATTTTGGTACGTTGAATTAACTTAAAAGTAACATCAAATATACTTCGTGAATATGAAACATTGTTTTCTTTTTTTCATGTTATCTAATTCTTTTCTGTAGTTCCTAGCAAAACAAATGTATTTGTTAGGATGAATTTGTATATTCCCATTGATTTGTTATAGACTGAAGCTGGTAAATCTCAGTTGCTATATGTGCATCCTAAGCGGATTGCCTAGATATAACGATTATTCACAAGTAACATTGGGATGCGGGTATATCCAGCTGACGAGTCTTAAATAAGACGAAACGTGCGTCCTGAATTCCACTTACCAGTCACAATTTTAATGACCAATATATTGATTATGTCATCATTATGTATTTTTTATTACAGTGATGTAGTCCTTATCTCAGATTTAAATGATGACATCACTATTTACAATATGAACTAATGAAGTTAAGAACAGTAATACAGTATACTTGATAAGCAAAAGATAGACAATATACATACAAGAAACCTGAATGTAAATTGTAATAGATATTCATATCATTCATCTACTCAATTAATGATAAATAAATTGAGTTAATAGTTTAATAATGATGCTGTTGTGACGCAAGAAACGTTTTTGGTTGATTGACCAAATGCCAACTAAGTGTGCCTAGTCGGTAATTGCGCGTCTGCCCTGTGCCCACTGAGTCCCAAACCGAAATGAGAAGAACATAAGTCAATAGACCAACCAGACAGAATCGAAATATATTTCATACCTTCCTTTAAATATACATAAAATCAAACCACACAGGAAACCAATTAGGAAACTAACATTTATACAGAACAAAGGGAATAGTAGCAGGGAGTAGGCATAACTTCTACAGAACCAATTAACTGTAGTTCATAGTAAGAAACAATATACTAAGAGCAAATATACTAATCGGGAGAATAGGGTAATAGGAACGTAACAATCATGGAAACGATATGTTTACATTACCTACAGTTACAATAATTGAAGTAGTGTTCTAAAACACAGTTCTGAGAGCTTGTTACTCTTCTTTAATCATCCAACATAACAGATGCTAAAAGTAGAAATTCTATTTTGTTGTAAAACAGTTTTACATGAAGCACAATAAATAAAAAATTATATGGATACTTGAATTCCACCAGTCGAAATTCGAATTAATGCATTAAACTGATTGTTTCTTCTACTATGTCGAGATTAACGTAATTGTTGAAAAATTCCCTTCTTAACGACTGCTACCTTTTAATAAAGCGTAAGTGAAATTTAGTCACAGCTGAAGCCAACCAAACACACTATATTTTAAAATAATTAAAGCTATTGTTCCTATAAGTTCGTCACAGATTTATCTCGGTTAGGTACCATTGATAACCGGAAATCACTGGCATGGGAATTCTCAGTGACATGCATCAATGACCAAATTTGAGAAGAGAGCCCAGGTCTCACAGTTAACGTTTAACTAACTGTACAATAGGCTGATATCTAATGGTATGATTTCTACTTTCATCAGTTTACGATATAGGGAGATGATCATCGAATGTCACTGGTAATAACATTCTAACTCTTGACTTATCTGAACTCCAAAATTACTAGAACTTTAAAAACGTCATGATGTAAATCACTTGTGGGTCACCTACTGTAATTGATATCAATATGTGACGAATACAGGCAAAAAAATTTACACCAATCCATACCAAAATACCATTAATCAAAGATTTAAAAAAGCAGCATTTATTGTGTTAATCTTCAGAATTAAATATTACTGCCTTGAACTCATCATGCATCAAGTTTGTGTTTTACTAAGACGTTCAAAACAATAAAATTGATTACAAAATGTATGTTATTAATAGTCTTATCCCAAGGGAAATGAGAAAACACTAATAAGGTTTACTGAAATTACCTTATTGAGTAGACCTTTAGATAAAAGAATAGTCCTAACGTTTGTAGCATACAAAAGTCCACCTATGTATATTAATGGGGTCAATTTAAGCATATTTTATTAGGAACAATCTGCAATACAGCTTCAAAACATCCAAGTTAATGAGTAATGTTAGTTAATTCATTTCTACGTAAATAAAGTGTTTGCATAACACATCATATTTTTATCAAAGAGTGAAGTGTTTACAATCTAATATTGAAAAATAGTTCATCTAATATTGGGTTACTTGAATTGGCTTCAACATTACAACATGACTGGTAGAATTCAATCGACACCAAAGCCTAGACAGACATAACAGTGTTTACTGCACAATGATTAATCACCTTAGTCCTGTAAGAGGTCAGTTAAAGCCCAACTACTAAAGCTGTTAAATCTACCACCTGTCTCGCTGTATTTAAACGTGTTAGACTTGAAATTATCGTCTTTACTGGTTACTTGTTTTTAGTTGTCTACTTTCCAATATAACGTTTTGTATCTGCTTGTTAGTATAAGCGTAATCCGGAACTATGGAATATTTCTAGGTTTTTTCTTGAAATATTTCTCAAACGTCTTAACAGGGTTGAGAAAATCATCACTCGTATTAAACGATAAAATATGTATAGTATACATTGCTACAATAATCTTGTGAGAAAACAAGTTCTATACTAATGATTGTAATCGTTTTACAATTCAACAACTTCTTTGTCAAAAACCAAAGCTTGATGAAAGTGTGGTTCAAGTTGATAAAAATCTAGATAACAGTAGTCTAGTTGACCATATCAATATTCGCTTAGTGACATTGAATAAAATATCTTCTTACAATAGTAATATATATTAAAAGGAAAAGTTATCATCTGTAAATGGCAGGAGTTAATCTTAATGTTTAATTGATGATTATATGTTCATGAGCGTTTGTCTATTTAACCCATTTATCCGTATCTGATGCGCTTCATTAGTACGTATACTAAAGTAAATGAATCACAAGTTAAACAAGAGTAATTGGCACAAAATAATAAGTTCTATTCAGTATATGCTAATAATTAAAAGTACAGCATATTTAATTTCTTTCAAATACACAAAGTATCTGAACAATAAATAGACATATTCTTCTCTTAGTAACTATACTGTACGTATGCGAATGATACAACTGAAAGTGTTCAAATGGTTTGTATTCATTATAGATTTTAGCTTTCACCGCTAACTGACATAATCATAAAACCAGAAATCTAGAATAAACTACACTATCAGTTTACTACCCTACAACATTATATATACGAATTAAGAATATTATTTACCACGAACTGTATAGTAGTACAGTTGTATACTGAAATTAATTATTCAGTGGAAGAGACTAGTTTAAGGTGTGCATAACCATTCATAAAACAGTGATTGTTTGATGCTCGCTAAATACATTCAAAATCAAAGCAACGAAACTAAAAAGGTTATTAGAACATTGTCTTTCTGTGAAATATCTGATTGTAATTAGTAAGCTTGAGCATTTATTATAACAAATTTATTCAAAGGGGAAGTCTCAGAGTTTAATCCACGACAAAATCTAGAAAGTATTTACTTATAGCATGTTTTGAAAGCTTAAACGGAGTTTTTCGAGAAGAATACTTTATTAAACAAGAAGTATATACTATTAATAGAATAAAGCCTAAAGTTTATGTGGATTGTTCCAAACTATTAATTATTTTACTGTCATGCAGGAATCGATGAATACTGATATTAAAACTATGATATTCACACGAAGAATATTCTTTTTAGCAAACTATCTTTAGGTTCTACAAGAATGAATTCAAAAATAGTAATAATCAGTTTTGATACACACACATAATTTACATATGAAGGATAACTACGTATAATAGAACTATAGTGCCAAACTAATCAGATTTTGGTAACAATTCTCAAAACCATGATGCACAGTTGGAATTATTGTAATGTTTCTATAGATGATTGTTGTGTCATTTGAAAGGGGTTGATATTATCGATCCGTATGACCAAATGGATGATGCACGCAAGAAAACCCAATAACAAGCGCCAATAAGAGTTTCAAGCTGGTCAATGCAAGTCTGCCCGATGCCTATTTAATCCTAAGCCGGAAGTGAAAGAACATAAGAGTGATGAACCAACCAGATTGAATCATGCTATATTTCATACAATTCTTTATATATTCACAAAATCAGACCACAACGTCAACCATTTAGGAAACTGATATTTATACAAATAGGAGTAATAGTAAATGTGAACTGTAATACGTATACACAATTGATTAATCATAGTTCATAAATGAGAAATGTTATGCTAGCAGTTAATTTTCCAAACTGGAGGATAGAGCATGGGGAACTGAATTACAATAGAAGTAAAATGTTCACCTTA
Organism: Schistosoma japonicum; assembly: GCA_025215515.1. Taxonomy (NCBI): domain Eukaryota; kingdom Metazoa; phylum Platyhelminthes; class Trematoda; order Strigeidida; family Schistosomatidae; genus Schistosoma; species Schistosoma japonicum. The sequence goes on along the minus strand of CM046069.1, from coordinate 33,945,269 downwards.
AATACAACCAGAAATAATGAAATAGATTACAGAAAAAAACAGTTCTCGAAGATAATCGATTTTCTTTAGGTGCCCGGTATATCAAAGATACTTCCCGATCTGGATGAATTTTTGTTAACAATGCATCTTTGAGATCAGAAAAAGTTTAGTGAAACAATATTTTGAAGTTCCAGGGTTGAAATGGCTGAAATCAGATCCCAGAAGAAATGTGACAATGTCACTTATAGAATCGCCCAAAAGCGGCACTATAGCTTTGTCCTACTCTATATAAGAATTAACGTTTGCTTGTAAAACAAGTTAATTCTTGCCAAATGAAATATTAAGAACACAAATAAAGTGAAAACAATTTTTTTCGCTTATTTCCTCACCATAGCTCAACGCTAATACACACATAGTTTTACATTTCAATACGAAATCAATACCCGTTTATTGGTGGGAAGTAAATTATCGTGGTGTGGAGAGTTAGGTATACACCAACCTAAAGCCCCTGGGGCGGAATCTAGGGTGTGCACTGATGAGGAGTTTCATACTTGGACGAAACAGCTGTCCAGTGCTCCCTAGTTTTCAATGATACCCTGACAACATCAGTCTATAATGTATTCAGTCATCTAGAAATACCAATCTTGACAAACCATCCCAATTTAATTACAAGATATAATTCAAATAAAGTCAAACGACATGAAGACAAAACAAAAAGAAATACTTGGTAGTCACTAAAGTTTATGAAGTTTATGGAGTTTATTGAATGAAAAATGCAACATTCAATTTATGATGTAGTTACTTACGTGAGCTAATCACTTGGGAATAAAAACGAAAAATAAGTTTCAAAAACATGTGGGGTGTCAAAAAATAATCGTTAGCAATAAATTGGGATAAAAACAGGTATAAAATAAGAGTGATTAAGAGTAAAGTGCAGTACTTAAACTTAGTTTTTTGATCAAGATAAGGAAGTAGCCTGACAAATGTTTTATGAATAGGAAGATTGGGCCTGTTTAAATGTATAGGTGTGGTTTCAACTGTTTTTAGGAGGCGACATCTGGAGGTAAAAACTTTGGTATATCATTCTAAGTGTTTAGTGTTAGCTTAATGGTACGTATCGATTAAATATGCATGAATGAAGCTCCTTACAGTCTTAATTTGTCCTTTGTTGAACCCTGAAGGTTGTACTCGATGATATACGCTGTAAATTTACCACCAACTTAATATTACAATTGCCTAGTATATTAAAATAGGAAAATCTATTATGTGACAAATTCGATGTTTGCAGTGAACCATAACATGTATGTTACCTTAGTGCTTTTACTGTGGAGACGATTTGGCTAGGTGACGTGCCTAGCGATACCGGTATATAGATGATATTTATCTCACTGTGTGCTGTCACACTGTGATAATATGATGGGTGTTTTAGCATGTATATGCATTTCAAACTAGACATAATTTCTTTTTTACTTCACATACGCTAAACAGGTATAATGTTAATTTGAAATCATTTAGATAATAGCAAAAAATCTTCTACAGTATTTTCGCTGGATACTCACTTCGGGAATAATTATTCAATTCGTTGTTCTACATCACGGACTGACTTTAGTTAGAAAGCCATTGAAAACCAAGAAGAATTCAACAACTGTTGTGTCATTTGAAGTGAACAGTGTTGTTTTTATTCAGGTCTTCAACAGAATTTACTCTTATAAACATTTGTATTTGTATGCGAATATTTAAGACAATCAACTAACTAAAACAATTTGTAAGGCATTGACAACAATTAAGTAGGCAGCTTAGTAATAATCATTAGAGCATAAAAGTACAAATTGATTGTCAAAACACAAATGTATTGATAAGGTTAAGAATAATAGTAATCAAAATGACGTAGTGAAAATTGTTTTGTCCTTAAAACTGCAAATACTCAACCCCAACAGAAATCAAACTTTGAATCAAATGAGTATTCAGTATTTTCTGACTTGCGAAAAGTTGTTAAACTAATGTTAGTTTATGATATGACTTACTCAATGAATTATCTCTATAATTCCCTTTTGTTAAAAGAAGATTATACGTTTGGATCCATCAACATGGTTATTACAAAAAAGCCAACTTGTAATGTATAATTTTTAACAAAAACTATCCTGGCTTTTCAATAAATACTAATTGCCTTACGGTTATTTTCTTTATAGAATTTTTTTCCAAAGAAGAACCAATGAATTCACAAAACAAGTCATTGGTCTCTGTACTTGTAAATATCAAGGATATAGTACCAAAGAAGAAGAACAAATGAACTGTGTATATGAAATCAAATGTAACAAATGTAATGCTATATACTTAAGAAAAATGTTACAACAGTTTATTGTACGAATGGCTGAATATATATTTTGTTTAAAGCATATTCCTAAATCCTCTGAAGATCTAAGAAAAATCGAAAATAAGTCAGCAATAGCATTGTATTCAGTACAAACAAGGCACAGCATCAACTATACTCAAAATGCTCCCTTTCCTTCATCCACAATATTACAATATTAGTTCATATATAACGACTCGTGTACTGTTTTCATACTCTGAATACAACTGGACACCTATAATGAAATCTGACTGCTTATTTATATTTATATTCGATAATTTTTGATTTTAATTATTTCTCTAATGAAGCTTGGACCAGCTTGTTTATCGAAACGTTGGGATTCCTTTAATTTCACTCGCTGAGATTATTTACAAATATATTCTGTTCATATATCTTACTATTGTATATTTAGGTGAATGAAAACAAGATGAACAAGATTACAATTTATGCAATATATGGATAGACTTCAAAATGAAATTCAAGTTTTCTTCCTTATTTATAATAATTGACACATTCTATTCTGCATTGTAACCATGGCTTCATATTAATTGCATATGATATAATAATCTAGGTTATTCGTTTCAACTCTCTCTCTCTCTCTCTCTCTATATATATATATATATATATATATATATATATATATATTAGAAATGTTTATCGTTTATAGTTGTATGACCTGATCATAGTATAGAAAGGAGTGACCTAATATAGATTATTGTATCTACTACATCTACTGTTGTTAACATAACTATGTAATGAATTCAGTGCGACTAATGTCACGCTGTTGAAATTCGAACTGTTCAAATGTATCAGATTGAAGGAGAGTATGAAATTATCGTTTTGTGAACGGAGTAGAAGACCAAGGAATTGTTAATTAGGTTATAGATAGTAAAATACTAAAAGTTGTCAAAATTAATCGACTTCTGACCATACATTAGAAGTGAAAATTACTAACAGCTAATTTAAAGTTTTGACTATATTAGTGAAACGTTGATCAAAATTAATTGATTTGAATATCTCCTGGTGCTATGACAAATTCAGTTTCTATAGAAATACGAATAAAGTTAGTTCATGTTTGTATAACCTTCGATCATTATTACGTCGATTCTTGTCTGATAAAAACAGAGCTTTTATGTCATTATACTTCATGGACAACTTACTAGTATCAACAAAGCTAATAACATTTGACATTCACATCATTATACTCAAATTACAATTATTGAATCGAGGTAGTTATAAGTTAAAATGCATTCAATTTTGTTTGTTTGTACTCCCTATGAATTAGTGTTGGTTGGGTTCTAATTAAATCTAGGGAAGACTAGATAACTGCTTTGTTTTGGTATGAGACTTCTCAGTAGTACCTGTTATGACGAGAGAAAAATGGGGGGGTGAGTGGGGTTGGCTGAGTGCGAATGACTGGTGCCTAGATGGTAATTGTGCGCCTGCCCTGTGCCCACTTAGTCCCAATCCGAAATAAGAAGAACGCGGGCCAATAGATCAGCCAGACAGAATCGAATCTATATTTCAAGCAATCTTTTATATATACATAAAATCAGACCACCCAGCAAACCAATTAGAAAATTAACATGAATACAGAACGAGGGAAATAGTGGTAGTGAATAGGAGCAACTTGTACACAACTAATTAACTGTAGTCCATAACAAGAAACAATATAATAACAGTAATTATGCTAAATGGGAGGATAGGGCAAGCGGAGCGTAACACTAATAGAAACAAAATGTTCACATTACAGACAGTTCGAATAAATGAAATAGTGTTCGGAAACACAGTTCTGAAAGTTTGTTACACTTCTTTGTGGTCCGGCATAACAGTACCCACCATCGAATCCTCTAGGGGATCACTTCATTTTATCGCCAATTAACGGAAGTGGAAAATCCACTACTGGAAGACGGTCCAATCGTAAAAATGTCTAAGCGTTCACTGTGAAAACTGATGGCGCCAGGTTAGACTCCCATGCAGAGTGTAGAGTGCGCGATGCTGAAGAGCTTCATACCAGGAAAAGAAAAGCTCTGTCTTTATAATGACAAATTCAAATAATACATGACCAACAACGCTTGCAGAATGCGTTGAATTCAGTGTTTTTCTTTACATTCTTATAGGCAACATACAGGATATTGGTTTTAAATTATATAAAATAATAATATACGTATAAACTGCCGAAATTAAGTTGTGTTTTTACTAAAGTACGAATGAAGACATCGAATGCTGATTCTTGTACTTAATTGTTGCGTAATACGACAAGGAATTATTATGAGTATAATAAAGCCAAGTATTCTAGTGGAAACGATAGTTACATAGTACTACTAACAACAATTCGAATATGTAATATTGTATATTTTTATTGCAAACAAATAAGGATAAGGTATACGACAGAAATGCTATAGCTAAACTTGCTGATTTATGGCAATGTATAGATGAAAAATGAAAAAAAGGCGAATTCAATCACAAGTGTGTTTGTGTTACTAAGTCACGTGAAGATTAAACACTGGTTCCTTGATGATACAAATTTCAAATGTCAACCATCTAATTGGAATAGTTTCAGAGAATCACAATACTGATCAATGATTGTTTCAAACGTGTTAATTTGTGTTTATTTCATGTCCTGTCTCTAGTAACTAGTCGTCAAAGGAGTTTCTTAAAATTGCATCCTCTTATTTACGATCTGTTCAATAAGCATGAAAGTACCTATGTATTTGTCCTTTTAAAGTATCTTTTTTTATAGACAATCTTAACGTGAAATGCACCTTACTAATCCTTGTCTATTAGTATACTCTGACTTATAATAAAATTTTCTTAAAATAAATCTGCTACTATTACAACAAAGTGATAATTCGGATATGGTTATTCATGGAAACAGCCACCGGCATAAAACTAAGCTACTCATATTCTTCAACAACGTAGCCCATCGAACTAGAGACAGAAGTTCAACTTGAACTAGATAGTATAATTCTGTGGACAAGTCTGAAAGATAAATGACTTCAGCACATAGTACATGTATATATACAGTAAGAATGTTATTGGAAAAGTGCTACAAATTCAACGTATTAAAATAGAAACAGATCAACGAGACATAAGGTTTTCAGAGGTGCGAAATACACCTAAGTAAAGATAATATGGGTTCAAATAACATAAAAATAAGGAATTCAATTGTAAAAGAAAATGAAATTCATTAAATATCAGAATTATCAGGATTTTCTTTAGGATCTATCTTTCCCTCCTCCCCATATGTGGCTATAAAATTTCAGATGAATGTCAATAAAATAAAACTTATAAAATATATTAATTGCAAATTTTTATGGAAATAAATCTCCTATCAACGTATATTTATTGTAGTGAATAGTCTCTAACAACTAATAATCAATCAATTAAATATCTTTAGTAGAAAACACAATTAATACCACACATAAAATTAAAGTCTATAATTTTGAATTGGTTAGCAACTACACAAAAGTTAATGACAAATCATTGGGAAGATCCAAACACGTTCGAATAATATAAACATCCCCGTCGCATAAGTGTAACTGCCTGAATTCAGTAGTCTAATGATGAGAGCGAATGGTGTTCGGCACGAAACGAACTGTGTTTGAATCATGGTGTAATATTCAAAATTGGGATGCAGGTATATCTAACCGACGAGTCCCAAATTGGACGAAACGGGGGTCCGGGATTTCAGTCGCCAGTTACAATCCAACTTCAACAATCCTTGTGATTCATTGCTATATCAAGGCAAGGCACTTAAGATACACATATTGCAATAAAGGTTGACTAGTTTCAGTCCATGACAAATCAACGAGGAGATATAAATCCATCCTAATATACAAGAAAATAAGATTTTATTCTGAAGATTTCAATATCAAAATTAATATTCTCTTGATTGATCTAATAAAGTAGTTTGTTTCTTTTAAAATGTAAAGTTTAATTTTTATTTTTAAAACTATTCTTTTGTTTTATTTTAGTGATATGACATGTGTTACTAAGCTATTCAAAATAATTGTCATTATGTTTAAATCATTTGACAATATTCAAATGAAATTTTGTCAAGTTTCAATTGAATACGTTGACAGAAATTAGGTCCATACCAAATAGAAATAGAGACTTACAAGTTCCAGTATTTCACTTGACAAATCGGTTTTAGCTTTTTCAAGGAATAAAAGACCTAATGTATGTTGTCAATCAACCAATTCACTTGTTTAACATCCACTTGACAATATTCTAGTCAAGCACATAACAAATGCATTTTGTGAAAAGTTGTACTATAAACAATATTGATTACATTCAATAAGTTATCGGGTAAAATGCATTGGAAGCAGACAGTACTATATTACGTCATCATTTCAGAAAGAAGGTATATGTAAATGTAGTACGTTCGCTTAGTTTTACTTTAACAAACAATTAAAAATACTATTGTAAAAATTTTCATGGGTTAATATGAACGATGAAATTCGACTATAGAATATCTAATGAGAATGTAAACAGTGAAGTGTATTTCATAAAAAAAAACAACTGAGAATTCATGTTTAGGTGTTTGCGAAAAACTGTCTGATGAAAAATTTTTACTTTTAGTAATGAAATATTGTATTTTATACAACTTACTACATGTGACGTAATTACTACTAACTACTAAATAAGTAAAGATTATTAACAAAGCATAGCTTGCATCTGCACTACTCTGTTTAAAAGAACAAATAAATTCATGTACATATTATTGTTTTATAAGTCTTCAGTGATAAGGATAGTAGGTTTGGTAACTTGCATTAATCCTTGAAATGATTATTCCAGTGTAAATGCAGCTTCTCCTTTAAAGAGTTTAATGATGGAACTGATACCACTTGTTCTGATAGCGCGTTTCAGTTGTTAACCACTCGACGTGAAAAAACGGATTCCTACTTTCTGTTTATTCAATCTCAGTTTTTGAACCTTTTTGAGGTAATCTGTGAGATAATCAGTTATAGAGGGAGAGGAAAAAATAAAAAAATTGACACCTACGTCATTAATTAAGATATGGAATGCTAATATAAGGTCACTTTGTGTTCCAAGATGAAATATGGGGAAAAGATTCTGGCATTTCAGACACTGATCGTAAGAGAGGCTTGAAAGGCGTGTAACTAGCTTAGTCTCTACTCTTAAACCTACTCAAGTGTCTTAATATCCTTAATAAGATAGGACTTGCTCCCTGAATACAGTATTTAAGATGACGTCTCACGTACGCGGGATAAAAATTCGGAAAGTATCTTCATCAAAACATTTGAATGCTCAACATAGTGACCATAACACTAGAAATCCTTTAACTGCTGCTACGTTACAGTATAAAGCGGTTTCCGAGTCATAAGTTCTAATTGCAAATAAAACCCATAAGCTGTTCTTATAGAAGTGGTGCATTTTTCATTTAGTTGAGAGATATAGAATACGAAATTTACATGACTTTAGCAGAGTGCTAATCAGTCTGATGCATGTGTGAAGGCGCGAATTGGAAAGGCAAGAGCAACATTTCTACAACTGAAGAACATCTAGAACTCAAACCAACTGTCACCCAACATTGAAGTTACAATTTTCAATACAAATGTGAAGACAGTTTTGTTGTATGGAGCTGAATTTCGAAGAACTACCAAAACCATCCTTCAGAAGATGCAAGTATTTATAAACAATTGTCTGTGTAGGACACTTCGGATCCGTTGGCCAGATACCATCAACAACGACCTCCTATGGCAAAGAATAAATCACCCCGCTTTCAGCAGAGGGAGAAATTAGGAAAAGACACTGGAGGTGGATAGGACACACACTGAGGAAACCACCAAATTGTGTCACAAGATAACCATTAACATGGAACCCTAAAAGGTCAAAGGAAAAGGGGGGAGACACAAGAATATACTACGTCGGGAACTGGAGACAAACATGAAGAGAATCAAGAGCTCTTGGGAAGGCTGGAAAGAAAAGCTCAGGACAGAGTTGGTTGGTAAATACTGGTCGGCGGCCTATGCTCCACATTGGGTGACAGGCATTGATTGACTGATTTCAAACAATGACTTGAGAGTTCACAATTTACTCAGTAATCGCTGATAACGGCACTTAAAATGTTTGTTAGTGCTATGTTATTCCTACATGTGATGTCTGAATGGGATGTGAACTACCTTCAAATTATATAAATCGCCTCACCTAAAGTTATTTTTAATCTGTTTGTTTGTGCAAATTATCGGACTTATTGTAATGTACGCTTTACATTACTCAGATAATGATATCGTTCGTTGAAATGCAAGTCATATTTACTAAAGATATTCACTATCGCATGTAACGACTGTACATTTTCCTTGATACCACGTCACTGAGCTGACTAATAATAATCGTAATAAATGTCAAAAGTTCAAATCAACTAAGAAGTTCAAAAATTTCAAATGTAATTGAATGGAGGTGATTTTGTGGAAGTAGCCATTAAGTTTAGTCGCTTGTCTTCGTCACAGACTGAAGTTGGTTAACTACAATTAAAAACCAGGAAGAAGTGTACAACTGTTTTACCCTGGTATAAAACTACTCCACAGTGCGAACCATCGACTCCTACAGGAAACCACCTCAATTCGACTGCAGTAACTAATAATTAGTAACTAACTTTAGGACTTTCCTAAAATATAAGTAAGAAGTTACGGCTCGTGGAGTCCAAACATTCCGGGAATGAGACAGTAATAATCAATGGCATTGATTGATGGCCATGTTATATCACATTGTTGGGGTTGAAATGTTGTCAATAAACACCGGTCCAGTGGTGCATATAGTTAAACGTTCATCATGAAACCTGAAAACTCTGGATTTGACTTGCTGCAGCGTGGGGTGAAAGTCGAGGGTACGCACTACTAGGACGATATAGCTGTTCACTGTCCCCTGGTTTTCATGGGTGGCGAATATAAACAATTTTAATCTTATGTATTTGATTGATCTTAAACAGAATACTTTGCTTTCAACTTAAGTTTGCAAGAAATTGGAAATATTCATTTTAAAATATACTGTAATATCTTGTTGCTGACACACAGAACTGTGGTTGATCCGTCTCTGTTGCTAAATGTATATCCTGATAAAAATACTATGATGTTCCTATTTATCTACAGGTTTTCAGTACGTTAATTATGTAGCTATCAATAAAATTAACCATGCTCACTTCGTTTTATTGTATAAATGTCATTTGGAAATATCTTCGGAATGTTGATACTCACATTCATAATCGAATCAAGTACCTGTCATTTTTAACTTCAAGTTATTATTCATTTAACTGTTTAGTTCAGATAGAGGTAAATTCATTTAATGAGTATGAAGGGATTACTTTTGGTTGAGCTAGTGGCTATCTGGACTATATAAAATAATCAAAAAGGCATTAGAATTCAAAGTTTTCCGAAATGAGTTAGAGTCTTTATGTCGGATTAAACATTGAGATCAAGAAACATCCAGATGATGAGTTCTATGTGAAAGGAAGTGAGTTTTTAATATTCCAACAACTGAATTTTAATTTCTCTTTTCTTCTTGATAAAACAAATAAAGAAGAAATTAAGACCAAACAGAGGAACATTAAACCAATTCAATTAATGGAACACAGTTATTTAGTTCTATGGAGAATGAAATCACTCATTATATAAGAAAGAATCATTTGTAAAAATACTTCAATATTCTATCCTTATTAGTTGTTATGCGATTAATGAATGACCATGTAAAACAATAAACCTAGGTTACTAAGTAATTACTAGTTGTCAGAAATGTGCATAAGAAACGTTGGATCCAACCCTCTGGTAAGGTGAGATTCGATGTTTAGTTATCTACTATCACAAACAGAACGGTTACCAATAAACAACTTGTTTGGTGACTACTTTCTTAAAGAACTGATATATTCACACTGATCTATCACTACATTGTAATGTATACCATTTTGATTTAATCTTATAAGCTGTTTGAAAATGATATCTGCACAGTTTGAATATGCTAATTAGTACGAGTGCCTCTACATTGTATCCACTAATTTTTAATGTTATGGGGGGGGGGAAGGCTCGAGAAAATCGGCAGAATCTGAATTTCATGCAGACTGGCATTTGCTATCACAATATGAATGTCTGTATACCGTTAAATTCTTTAACTTAAAGTGCAATTCAATGTAATTCGATTTCTAGTTTCAGTCATTCTTTTTTCTCTTGGTTAACTTAAAAAGAGTAAGAATAACTAACTGCTCAGAATAAGATTAGTTCATTTTGTTTCACCTACTTTTTGTCAGGTACATACAACTAATCACATTATTAAATAAAATAAACTAGCAAATGAAGAAAGTTACCAATATAGCTGCGTTAAATACTTTTTGTTATGCATTGTGAGAATACACAGTGCCCTTGATAATTGCTAATCGGTGTAAAGATACGTCTGCCCCGCGACTACCAGTCCCCAACCTGGAATAAAGAAAAAACAACGATTGATGAACCAAACCGAAAGAATCAGTTTTATATTTCAATTCTGCCTTTATATATACACAAAATCAGAGAGCACAATCAACCAATGAGAAAACTGACATTAATACAAAATAAGAGAAATAGTGATTGTGAACTGGAGTAACGTATACGCAGTCAATTAACTATAGTTCATAAATGAGAAATAATATAACAGTTAACGCCTTAAACGGGAGTATAGGGCGAGGACAACGTAACAATAATAAGAATAAAATGCTTACTTCGTATACAACCAAAAATAATTATTCGTTTACAAGAAGAACAGTTCTATAAGATAGATAATCAATCTTCTTCGATTGCTCGTCATAACACTTTTTCAGTTCCGTTTCTTAACCAGTCTATCCAAAATTCATTGATTGTATTCTTTAGAACAGTAACTTTGAAAACAAGTGTTTCTTAAGTACTATTGATAATTTTATTTAGGTTTTTAGTCAGAAATACGTTTAGATGAAAATGTAGACTCACATTCATTTCCACTTAATAATTCATGAATCATTTAAGTTCCTCCTCGACTTCGTCTTCTGATTAAGTAACTTTAGTTTATAATTAAATATGTAACTTACTTCTATACAATAACGGAATAAAACTTAAGCGAATAAAATGGATTGAAGAATTTTGGTTTTCTGTATGTGTCTCTTTTATGATACCGTCTGTTCTTGTCGTTAGTAAATTATCTAGAAATGAAGTGTTAAACTTGTTTCAAGCTTCTATTGTGAAGTAGAAAGCTTCATGAATGTAGTTGAACTCGGTTAATAACTTACACAGTTCAAACTTAATTTTGCGACTATAAACTTACTAGTCACATAATAGAAATAGAATTCAGTTGGTTGAATATATCACAGATTGATGTTGAAAAGATACCATTGAGAACCAGGGATCACTGGACATCTGTTTCGTTCTAGTGTGGAACTTCTCAGCAGTGCGAATCCCAGATTCGGCACCAGGGGCTTCAGGTTGACGGCGAACGCCTAACCTACTACACAACTGGGTCGACATCTAATGGTAGGATTCCCATTTCTATGAATTTGTGATATATATGGCACGACACTTATCCATTGTCATTGATGATAACTGTCTCACTCCTGATAAGTTTGAACTCCACCAGTCACGATTTCTCAATAAAGCTTCAGGAGCATCCTGAAGTTAGTTACTAGTGATCTCATTATTATAATTCAATTGACATTGTTATTTTTGCGGATATTGGTAATTCAGTTGATTAAATATATCACAGATTGATGTTGATAGAATATCAGCGTGAGCACTGCTTAGGAGTTCTACACTAGAACGAAACAGCTGTCCAGTGTTCTCTGGTTTTAATTGGAACCCTCCAAAAACATCAATCTCTGATATATTCAATCACTAAAATCCACAAAAATAACTATCTCAATTGGAATATAGACTACTAATCCAAATAACATGAAATCATTATATCTCCTTTGCTTCTCGTCAACTGTATACAATCTATGCCAAAACAAAAATGTTACTAATTCAAACATCATAAAAACGTAATCTCCATTAGAGATTATTCTTCATTATAAATGGCATAAAAGTGATCAAATCTGTCGATAAAATACTTCAATGAACAACAATGAACAATCGATGAATTGAACACATTCAAGTGCTTTTATAGACGATTCATTTAGAAATCATCAGTAAATATGAAAAAAAAATAGACAATTAAATATTGGCTTCATAATTAGCAAATTAATTGGATAAGACCATTAAAAATTAGTCAAGATATTGCAAACAAAGAATAAAAAATACCATAAAGTAGCCAAATATTTACGAATTAAGGGGGTTGTTGTGGAGATAGTTAATTTGTCAATGCTGATTTCACGAACTGATTAGGACCAGACAATCATTGATCACCTGGAAGCACTGAACAACTGTTTCGTCCTAGTGTGGGACTCTTCAGCGGTGCGCATCCACGACCCCGTTGGGGATCGAACCCAGGACCCTCTGGCTCCACAACGAGCGCTTTGCCATTGGACCAGTGAGACGTGACCGGTGGAGTACAGTCGTGTCGGGTGTGAGGCAGTAACTCACCGATGACAAAGGATGAGGTCGCGCAAACGTAACACGAATTGACTGAATTAGAAATATCAACCATTAGGGGCCAACTCAGGGGTCCAATGGTAAAGCGCTCGTCGCGAAGCCAGAGGGTCCTGGGTTCGTTCCCCAACGGGGTCGTGGATGCGCACTGCTGAGGAGTCCCATACTAGGACGAAACAGCTGTCCAGTGCTTCTAGGTGATCATTGGTTGTCTGGTTCAGATCAATTCACGATATCAGCATTTACGAATTGTTAAAACGAATTAGAACGTAACGAATTGGGAAGAAAATGAACACATAGATTGTGGATACAAAATTGAAATTATACAATATCAATTAACTACAATCTCTCAACATCATACTGTATAAGATTAAAAGAATGGGATCTATTGACATTGGTGGAAAACAAAATTTCAGCATATGACATGAAAAATAATCGATAATATATATATCCTCACTCAGATAAAATTCTCCCTACTTAATAAACACGTGACAAAATCAAATCATCAGTATTATCAATGTAACATTTAGAATAACATAGATGACATATATAATCAGTGCATATCAATAACATTCATGATAATCATCATACTTTTAGAATACAATCAATCAAAAATAATGTGAAGTGTAGATTCAGTGTGTTCAATTCAACCGAATAAACAACTCATCGATATTGTTCTAGAGTCAGTCATTCATTTTGTTAAACATTATGACAAATAAATAAATGACGCATCAGTCAATATTGAAAATGATTCCATCTAAGTAAAAATAAACTAGATTGTCGATTGTGTCAACGTCGAATTCTTTCACTTGTTACTGATCACTGCTAGACACACAGAAATGTCTACCAATCATGCAAATGTATACTAATACTCATGTGTTAAAGCACATCACACCTACAGACATCGATGGATAAACTTCATTTCTCTATACAATGAATTCAGTTTTATTGTAACAATTTCAGATGCTCAGTTAAATTAGATACAATTATGTAATACCAACTGGAAGACATCCACAAACCAACACATTTATTTGGCTGAGAGATCATGGGAAATTAGCGATTTTAGAAAAATCTTGGTTAACGGCATCTTTCGGCACTTCAATAAATTCAGAAATATTGGCTTTAGTGATAGTTTAAGTGATGACGTTAACAGGCGTAATTCGTCTTGTACATCTACATGTTCCACTCCCTTTTTATTCTCATATATGCTACTATATCTCACTTTCAGCATATGTGACTTCTACAGGATCAAACCGTTCCTAATAGTTAGTTTTATAATGAATATTTCTGTTGATTTGTAGTACCGTACTATTCAAACATGTATTCATCTGATTTAGTTGTTTATTCTCCAATGGAGTGACTCAGAATGAGACTGTGAAATGTCAAATGTTGAAAGTTTCTACAGTTTTACATTCTGTTAATATATTGTTTAGTATAAAACGTTTACCAATGTAAATAATGTTTACAATAGATGATGAATATGAATTAACTCTTTTCTTTTATATAAGTGTACTTGAGGCGACTGAGATTACATGAATGGATCGTTGAGTCAATGAGAATAGCCAATAATCACATATTCACATTAATGTAAGTATGTGAGTTATACTGTGTACTAGACAATCGTTAAAGTGTTATTAAATTGAAATGAAACAGCATAACTAATAGAAATTCACTATAAAAACATGTTTTCAATTGAGGTGAATGAAATACCAATTTTACACTTGATGTATAGTTTCAGATGAATTTTATATAAAATTCTTTGTGCATTTTAAATGATGCCAAACTGGTGAAACAACGGTTTTACGGATTGATAAAATGAAAATAATTTCTGCGTTTTAACTCCATGTTTAGTACATCTGATTAATACAACTTTTAAAGTTTCTGGAATCTTAAAAATAAACGCATGAATGAACTGGTAAGTACATCAATTCTGTTTTATGTTTTCATAAATGTGAGAAGATAATAAGTTGGGTCCCCCTGAGAATATCATAAGAAAAGTAGATTTTGTTTTAATTCTATCGTGTAAAACCGTTGTTTCACCAGTTTGGCATCATTTAAAATGCACAAAGAATTTTATATAAAATTCATCTGAAACTATACATCAAGTGTAAAATTGGTATTTCATTCACCTCAATTGAAAACATGTTTTTATAGTGAATTTCTATTAGTTATGCTGTTTCATTTCAATTTAATAACACTTTAACGATTGTCTAGTACACAGTATAACTCACATACTTACATTAATGTGAATATGTGATTATTGGCTATTCTCATTGACTCAACGATCCATTCATGTAATCTCAGTCGCCTCAAGTACACTTATATAAAAGAAAAGAGTTAATTCATATTCATCATCTATTGTAAACATTATTTACATTGGTAAACGTTTTATACTAAACAATATATTAACAGAATGTAAAACTGTAGAAACTTTCAACATTTGACATTTCACAGTCTCATTCTGAGTCACTCCATTGGAGAATAAACAACTAAATCAGATGAATACATGTTTGAATAGTACGGTACTACAAATCAACAGAAATATTCACTATAAAACTAACCATAAGTAATGGTTAAATCATGTAGAAATCAAATATGTTAAAAGAAACATAATATTATGAAGAATTTTAAGACAGAATGCGGTCAAGGAAAATAAAGGTAAAATTCAATACGACAGCAAGAGAATTGTAACTTACGGGATGCAACTGGTAAAGAAATACAAATGAGCAAATGTCTTTTTTATTTGAAAGGTCATCACAATTTAATGGAGATTTTAAAAGGAAACTGCAGGAGGATTTTTACTGGCCTTTAATCTACGCCATTTTCCATAAGGTTTGAGACCACTGATTGGTGCCATTGCCTAGATTTCAGCCAGGAAATCGAGATAGACAAACAGAAGTCAGTCCTATACAGCTTTCTCGTTATTGTGGACTTATTTACCCTCTTCATTTTTGTCTCTCACAAAGCGATTTCTGTGAACTGGTTTAGACTTTTCACTTCTATGAAATCTAGCAGAATTATTCTAAGATAAATTCAAATGAGCATTAGATACAGTTATTTTTCATTACTTTTGATCTAATGATCACTGATATTACAAAATAAACGAACTTTCGAGTTAATATCCTTTAATCGTCTGTAACACATAATCATCTTATTTTTAATCTAGTATTTTGTATATAAGTATGTTATTTTATGCATCGAAAAGATTCTCTCCGTCTTGATTATTGCCTACTTTGTAATTTCCATTTATTCAGAGTTCTATGTCAATAATCTTATCTCATGTTTAGTTATCAGTCTGTCTTACTTTATGATTACATTTTGATCTATTGGTCAATTTCTAATGATTCCAATTATCAAAATCTTAAGTTTTATAAACTTGCAATTATAGGATAATACTTAGATTACAACTAAACTGATTGACGTCACACAACTAATAGTCAATGACTAGACGTTACGTAATTAGATAATTTAAAGCATTTCAGCTATCCACTACACACTTAAGAATTGAATGTATCTGTGAATACCTATTTATTGAGGTGAAGGTGATTTTATTTACGGATAACATTGAAAATACATTGTTTTACAGTATGTTGTTTTGTCGATTTTGGTTTTTCAATGGTGATTGCATTTCTGCAAAAATATACAGTTTAGCAAGTACACATAGTAACAGTTAGTGTAGTAATTCACAAAATTTACATGATGCAAATAAATGAATACACTTGATGAATACATAAATAAATAATCAATTTTTATTAGGTAGTTTAGTTTAAGTACTTTACTTGAATGTCAATTTAATATCATAATCACTGACAACCAGAAAGCATTAGACAGTTATTTTGTCCTAGTATATGATTATTGAATAGTGCATACCTATGACTCCATCAGGGAACTTTAAGTTTCGCGATGAACTCTCAACTAGTAAACAATTGAGAGAGAGAGAGAGAAATAATAATGAACAAAAATATTTCCTGTTAATTAAATTTTTTTCATTAGAGCTCTACACTAATATGTGCATTTAAATCATAACAAAGAAATTTATGGAATTATCTTAAATATATCCGGTAAATCCTAAAATAAATTTAGTTGGCGAAGCGATCTCTATTGAACGAATTTGTTGTCAAGTTACAGAATTGTATTTATAAATTTGATTAATTATAGGTGAGTAAATAATTGTCATAATTTGATTAGTTGTCATGGGAAATTATTGATTACCTAGTGAAACATGAAAATTGTATAATTAGTAGGGTGAAGACAGTATTAATGATTATCATTAGAATAAGGTGAATATGTGTAAATGAAAATCAGAAAAATCTTCATGATAATCTTTGTAATGAGATGATAGTAATAATTGTGATAATAATCGTAACTGATTGAACTCATTACAGACTCATGTTAGTTGGGTACCACTGGGAACTAGGGAAGAATGGACAGCTGTCATATCCAAGCATAGAAATCCTAAGAAGTGCACAAATATGTGTCTATAATAAAATATAGAGTCAATGCTTCACCTGCTCCACCTGCCAGACATGGAACATTAAATGGATATAACCAACGCTGTCGCAATAATTAAACAAGTTAGTTTCACCATGAAAACGAAAAGAAGTTGTATCATCAAACAAACGTTTCATTTCGATGAATTCATTTTCTAGAACTGTATTTTCGAACTTGTAGTAAATCTAAGAAATATATGTCTGGAGTAAAATATTGAGTCAATGCTTCACTTACCGAAATTATCAGTAATAAACACATTCTCATGTATCCAATCAAGTGACGATGACGTCGTTTTCAATTAATTCCTTCAAATTGTCATCTATGCAGGTATTCTATAGTCGCAAAACAAAAATGTCAATTGTGGCTTAATATAGACTTTTCAAGTATCGGATACAACAAATTATGATAATTGCGTTTAAAATGTAATTGATGAGATGTAAACAATAACTATCTACATGATGAATATTACAGAGATGTAGAATAAGCGGTGATAATAAGTCGGAAAATGATTATATCATTGTACGGAAGAAAGTAATCAATGCAGTGGGAGGGTATGTTAGTAAATAGAATGATGGTGAAATCGATGACTGATTATTCCTTATTTGAACATGACGAGATTGGAATCAATAAATTATCAACAATTTGAATGTGCACAAATCGGTGATGTGAATTCCCATCGAACAGATTCACCTAACAATTTGTATGATTTTGAATATTGACTATGTCTGTGAGGCATGGGTTACATTGGTAGAGTTCAGTAGGATTGATATGTTGAGAGATTTGCAATATTATTTTGATGACAAATTTGTGTGGTGCTGGGATATGTGTTTGTAATGTGAACGTTTCATGAGACGGATATTGTTTACATTACAGGAATCAGTAAACTGGTACATACATTCCACTAATATGCCTTCCTTTTTGTGTACAATGGTTAACAAGTAATCTAACTTTATTCTATTGATTTATACATAAGCCATAACAACTAAGAACTTAATCTTAACTGTCAACTGCCTTGGAAACCACCACGATGGTAATTTTTATTTTTTTTTTACTCATTTTTAATTATTACTCAATGGTTGAAATTCAGTTTTTCTGTTTGCATGATGCTACGTATGTTTATGCAACCTAAATTCTAATCTCAATTATCCATATAAATACCTTGAAAATTCTTAACGATGATTTAGGTTCAACTATTACAACAATTTCAATATTCCATCATTTCTTTACTATGCAGAACTTATTCACTTATTTATAATTGATGAGAAGGTATAAAGTACAATGAATTCGTGATATTCTGCTAACTTTTTGTCATTGTTGATTAAGTTAAAAATTAATTTCAATTTAATTAATAACAAGATATTGAATTAATTATATCAATTCTATAATGAAATTGATATAGAAAAATAAATTCATGTTATAATGTCAGCATTTTGTTGGTGTTTCATTGATATAAGTTGTAGATTGATCTCTTTTAGCTTTACAGTGAGAGTCAACGAGCACTTAATAATAATTTCATAGTTTATAGAGTTCAAGAATCAATCATCAATCATTTTAAACGTTGTATGATCGTTGTTCTGTAGCGTGAATTGCTTCATGTCAAATGACATATGGAGTCCTAAAATCACTCATTTAGCTCTTTTTAGTTTTATGCGGTATTGAATGATGGAAATCGAATAGTGATGAGAAAATTCACCAAATTCCTCCGGTAAGTTACCTATGGAATCGTTACCAAATTATCTTACAAATGTTCGTTTTACACGTTATTCTTAAATCATCTTATTAATATTGATTCCAGGAGTTGGAAATCACAATATGTCCAGTCTATCCTTCGTGTTATTGGGACACTTATATATAAGTTGCACCTAACTGAACATTTAACAACTATGATATTTGCATTGCTGAAATTGCAAGCCTTACATAGACTGGTTAATGGTTAGTATATTTGTTTTACTTCCCGAATCATTTTATCTTTTATATTATTTTATTAATCCGCATTTCTGTATATGACCTTCTTAATTCAGTCTTTATTGTATTTTGTATTTCTTGACACTTATCGGTTCAGTATATGATATATGAAAGTCATTGTTTTGACTGAATAAACGAATTGGACTTAAGTGTCATTTGACTGGTGTTTGATATTACTATTCATGCCACTGAGGTAATCTTTAGTCACTTAGGCATCGTGTCAATTATTCATCGTTTCCATGTCATTCAGGTTGTAATTATAGCACAAGTCGCAATGGCTCGTTATTGCCTGTCAATTGCAACGCCATTTCAAATGATATGTATATACGCTAACTTAGAGTAGTATCTATTATATAATATTACCTTCATATTGGTTAAACAGAACTCAGTCATATCAATCATTTTAATGTGACTAAACTGAAAAATTTATTTAAGAAATAAAATAAATGGTCAAATGATTGGAAATCTTCTACTGAAACGTCTTGAGTTTATATTTCAAAAGTATTTCATAATTCTCGTCTCTCAATTATTACCTTTTATATTCTCTCTAGAAATTCAATAGTATTTTAACTATCCTAAATAATGTTGTATAATTTGATCATTTAGCATCATAGTCTAAGAAAAATATGTACTTTTATGAAGTCTATGAATACAGAACACCGTAATGTTTAATAGCACATGTTTACTAAAACAATAAGCATTTAGCAATAGTACTGATTATATTACTAACATCAGTTTATGTTTTATTACAAACGAACAGTACATATCATAAAAATAATAAATGTTTGCATATCTAAGTGTTTCTTTTTTGATTAAGCCAACCAATCATGTAGCTCTTTGATATCTTCTAAAATCATCTCTTCTATTGGCATAATACAGAAATTATACTTCTACAATAACTTGCTACAACATCAAATTAGAAATATGAACAATAATATTAAATAGATTTTCTAGAAATATAAATGAAAAATTTGAAGAGTTTCATTAATTTTTCGTGACAATTCAGCTATACTACTAATTAAAAAAGACTATTTAAGTAGATTCATTGTTCGTTTGTTTATTTTTTCTTCTACATTAAATGCATAGATTTTATTTAGATTCAATGGAATTACGTTTAAAATTGGCGTCATTAGTGTATTTCATTTAGTTGATATGGTAAATATTTTTAGTGTGTTTTTTTTTGTTTTCCAGTAACTGAGAAGGTTGCATAAAACAATGAAACAATGCAATGAATAGAAAAACTCTATTTTATTCTATATGAAAATAATATTGAAATGAAGAAGAAAATTGAAACTCATGGTAACATGCTTTAAATGAAATGAAATAATTTAAAATTGAAACATTTTTTTCTTCATATTTTCTAATCAAATGTATTTTATGAGTAGAATTAAATTCAAGTTGTGAATTGAAAGAGAATTCGAGAATGTAAGGCTTCTTATTGGCTATTAATTGTTTGATGAATGTGCTTGAAACTGAAGTATCGATGTTTGTACTGAGACTCAAAGTTAATTTCCATGAGTTATAAGTTATTGGAGTCTCACTTGTACAGCAGGAATGTATTTATTATAATGAATTGATTGTATCTTCCTGATGATTGTGATAAGAATTAAGTAGCACACTGGAGCAAACTGTAATCTGTCACATAAGTAAGATGATGTTGCTTTTGAATTGTGACTGCAAATAATAATACCGGAATACGGGTATATTCTAATTGGGGCCGAACACACCTTCAGAATGACAGCTACCTATTACAATTCAACTTGAAGAATTTTCTCGTAATCTGCTTAGGAAGTATATATGGTTAAGGAGATTGGTCAGTTTTTGAATAAAATACATCAACAGGGAAATACAAACATGAATTTAAAGTTTTTCCATGCTTTTCCTATGTAGTAGACGAGAGATAAGCTCATAATTTCGGTCGGATATTTTCTTTGAGAACATACTATTTGGGCTTTTATTACTAAAATATTCATATATTTTTATTTAAGTTTCATACTAACTGCATATGTATCATGTATTTTGATAAGAAATACAGCGGACACTATTCGACATACATTTCGCACTAGTCGAAACTCGTCAGCATGATGTATCTTAAATATCAACGTAATCGATCTTTCCTATGAAATTCTAAACCGAGTCATCCTGATTCGCAGTCTAAGACGTTACCACATGGCTACTCAGGTAACAGCTGTCCTTCTAAAAGACCTAGTAATAGCCAATATCGTAATTTATCAAATCATCAGTGTTGGTTTTATCCTCTGTCTGTTTGTATATATGTATATATATATAGAACGTTATGTATGCCCTTATTAAAATTACGAGACTATATTTTCTTGAAAACTCGGGATTGCATAATTCCACTTCCCGTAGGAGGTCAGTCTAGCACAGAAAAACTGAGTGGTGAAGGTTGTAATCTGTGAAACTTAATGACTCAGGATCAATTCTGTTAAGAAACATTAGGTTCTTTAAAATTGCTGGTATGCCATGGTAATAAGCACTAGACAGCGCGAAACTAATAATCAAGGATTCCTGCCAACTATTTCTTGCCACCTAACTCAAATAATAACAATGCCATTGTACCGCTTTGAATACATGTCACCGATGAATGTTTCATCCAGCAAATTCTCATAACATTCTACAGTTAAAAACCCAAATTAATCATTTTGACTTACTTACTTACGCCCATTACCCCTCACAGAGGGGCATATGTCGCTCAACTGTATTCTCCATTTAACTCTGAAGTGAGCAATCCTTTTCAGCTGTTTCTAGTTGCTGTTCATCCTTTTGATATCTGCTTCCAACTCTCGACACAGTGTCTTCTTCGGCCTTTCTTTTTTTTTGTTTTCCAACAGAATTCCAAGTTAGTGCTTGTCTCGTGATGAAGTCTGATGATTTCCGCAATGTATGTCCTATCCATTTCCAATGTCGTTTCCTGATTTCTTCTTCGGCTGGAAGTTGGTCTGTTCTCTTCCATAGTAAGATGTCGCTGATGTTATGCGACCAACGGACATTCAGTATCTTGCAAAGACATTTATTTATAAATACCTGTACCCTCCTGAGTATGTTTGCAGTAGTCCTTCACGTTTCAGCCCCATACAGTAGAACTATCTTGACGTTCGAATTGAAGAGTCCAACTTTGAGGTTAGTTGACAGTTGTTTTAAGTCCCATATGTTCTTCAACTGTTGGAATGCTACCCTTGCTTTGTCAATTCTTGCCTTTACATCTGCATCGGATCCTCCTTTTTCATTGATGATGTTTCCCAGGTACGTGAATGTATCCACTTTTTTCAGAGTTTCTCCATCAAGTTCAATTGAGTTGGTGCTCCCTTTGTTGAATTTAAGGATCTTGTTGTTTTCTTTATGTATGTTTAGGCCTACCGATGCTGAGGTTGCTGTTACGTTGGTTGTCTTCACTTGCATTTGTTGGTGTGTATGGGCTAGAAGAGCTAGATGATCCGCGAAGTCCAAATCATCGAGTTGCATCTTACTTGTTTATTGAATTCTGTATTCGCCCTCAAATGTGGAGGTTTACATGATCCAATCAACCACTAGGAGGAAGAGGAAAGGCGAGAGTAGACAGCATTGTCTGATACGGGTTCTTAATGGTAATGCATCTGTCACCTGTCCTCGATGGACGATTTTGCACTGTAGTCCGTCGTAAGAATTCCGGATGATGTTGACGAATTTCTCTGGTATACCGTAGTGTCGAAGAAGTTTCCATAGTGATCTCCTGTCTACGCTGTCAAACGCCTTTTCATAGTCAATCATTTTGAAAGTACACATTAATTCAACAAATAAAATGTTCTCAACTAAAATCTGAACATTGTTTAAGAAATCATAATCACCAATATGTAGTGTAAGGTAGTAATTAAAGAAAAAATAGAAAAAATAATGTCATAGTTTGAGACTCTGCGACTGGGCTTCAATCAGTCATAGATTGAAAAATATTCAGAAAAGAAACCGGTATCCAATATTGCATACTTTTAAATTTCATCAATTCATGCTGTTGCGGGATCATCGATAATAAATGCGTTTACCTGTTGACATCATTAAATAAATATTCTACGTATGATTACTTAGTGATTCATATGTTTATAATCATTAATGCAATTATTCTAAAAGAACTTTAATAAATACATAGTAGTTACGACTTCTCACTTGAATTTATAAACATCCACAATATATTCATCAGTGAGCTTATAAGTACACTGAATTGTTGTAGTACTGTACAGATTAGTATTAAGTTTATATAATTGGATTCGTTGTAGCATGATGTTTATATGGTACCATCGGTAACCAGGGTGCACTTGGACTGCCGTTTCCTCGATTCACCCTGCTGAATCGAGGCTGGGCACTACCGAAGAGTCTCATGTTAGAACAAAACAGCTATCCAGTACTTCCTCATTCTAAATGATACCCGACGAATATCAGACTTTGACGTAACTTAACTTAATACCAAACTTCATAAAAACCACATCAATTTAAATGAGTAGTTTAAAAATAATAATGTCTCTACCCACATTTGCTAGGTGTGTTATTGATTTACTTAGCTAGAATGCTTAGATGACATTAACATTATTCTCCTAATGAGGCCGTTGTGAAGAGAAGCCAATTACCAGGATGAAACATCTCTTCAATACTTCTAAGCTTTCAATGGTTATATAACTGAAATCAATTTATATTATCGAATACAATCTTAATAATCTCCAGAACAATCATTTATCATTAAAAATAAAATTCTTAATTTGTAATGGAACCAAAAACAATTATTATTTAAACATATACAATTACTTTAAACCATGAGTATGAGCTTTATTGATTCTATTTGGTTATATTTTATTCTTTGAAGTGGTTGTCCTAATTGTAGAGCTTTTGTCTTCACCTAGATTGACGATGGAAGCTCCTTAATTAAACTATCAACTACAAAGAATAAAATTATACCAAAACTACTCTTCGGTGTTATAAATCTTTATTATCTTATTGATATCTTTAGCAAAAAGTGAAGAGTGAGTTAGAAAAATCTTTTCTAGTTTAATGTAATGATGGGTTCGATGCTATTCAAATACACTAGTCACTTTGAATCTTTTTTACAAAACTCCCATTTGGATTGAAATTAACAAACCATTACATGAATTAACTTATGAATTCAATATTGTTCTCATTGTAAAGTTCATTATTAGATTGTTATATATACACAACATTTCTTACATGGTTACAATCCAATTTGTTAAATAGATCCAAGAAAATTTAGGAAAACAAAAAAATTACTTGATTCTTTTATTCAATTTATTTTGTTTTCATATTCATTTATTGATAAAAACTTAGATGAATTAACAAGTAATTAATTGTATAAAAAATAAAAATGAAAAGGTTAGAATTCCATAATAGAAGGGAGGCAAGAATAGAAAGTAGATTATTATTCAATGATTTTATCATTTAAATCAATGTAAGTATGTTTACCTCATTTATCATTCAACAAATGAATACTGTTACTAAGAGATCTTAGTTACAAATATAAAATGAAGCGTATTCCAATAGTAAATGTCTTTCGACAAAGAAATTATGCCTATAGATACAAGATATATTTTCATTAGTCATTAATTTCTAGAAAATAAATAATTCTAAGTCGGTAATATTTAATTGAACATTTTTTCTACATGATTTATGATTAACTACTACTTCTCACTATTCACTCTTTTGATTTATTTAAGTAGTGAATGTTTTCTTCAGTGAAATTTTTCAATGATACCATTTAGTATTTTGTGAACTATGGGATTTTTATGAAAAATCAAATGCCACTTATGTAAATATTTTAATATTTTGCTTAAAATAAGTAATCAAAAATGAAAAATAACATTTATAAGTGTTTTGTGTCTTCTCATTGACGTTGTTAAGGAAATGAAATTGATCAATCACTGTTGCTACATATAAATATCTCCAACAGATTACCTTAGATATTAACCTTTATTCTTAAATGTAATTACAATTCGATTATGACTGTATTCCAAAAAGGCGAGTTTCATTCTTAAATTAAGCTAGAAACGAATATATTTGCAGAATGCATTGAAATTCATTGTATTTCGTTGTATTCTCTTCAACTATATACAGTCAATTATTTGTAATTAGTATAACATGTGAATATCACTGTCAGTTTAGTGAATATGTATCGTTTATTAAAGGATACATAAAAGTGGAATGGACATGAATTAGGCATTTGTTGTGGTACTTAAAGATGTATGAAAGGAGTGCTAGTTTTAGAAATCATTTGGATTATTTGATTACATAATATGGGTGTGAACAAAGTGATGGGCCTTTTCACTATTTATTGAGCATGCCCCAAAGAACCTAAGTCTGAGAGAACAAAACATCTTAAGCAGCTTAATTACACACCACTTAATAGACACAGGTGATGTAGGGAATATGATCAAAGCATTTAAAGTAATATCGAACAAATCACTTTAACAGTGCTAAGATTCGCTAAATCTATGGAAATTCGAAGACTAAAACCTGACCTAGGTATCCAAAAAGAATCAGTGATAGACCTTCAACTACCTAGGTAAATGATATAATTATTTTTAGTATTATTTGGTGCTTGTTTATTTATTATCACTATCCACTCTTCAACATTGTCCCCTAGACCCATTTATCTCTATTGTTACGTAATCACAAAACATTCAATTTATTCCCGATCTAACACTTCTATATTAAACTTTAATCTGTTTATTTTAGTATGCTATATTATGCAAACAAAGTATAAATACCGTAATAATTTATCAAATCTCTTTCACCCCAAATCCATGTAGATTAATATACCCTTTTCATACTAAGTAACCGACCCAATCCAAATTAATCCTAGAACTAGCACTCCTTTCATACATCTTTAAATACCATAACAAAAGCCTAATTCATGTCTATTCCACTTTTATGTATCCTTTGATAAACGATACATGCCCATTAAATTGACAGTGATATTCACATGTTATACGAATTACAAATAATTGACTGTATATAGTTGAAGAGAATACAACGAAATACAATGAATTTGAATACATTCTGCAAATATATATTTGTCCCCGTTTTATTTAAATTTGTAGAGAAAACAGACTGCATGGAGTTTCATTCTACTTGATGTCCACAGGTGAATGTATGAGAACTTTATTTACTAACTACAAACATAAATTTATTTATTTCCATTTGTGAACTAAAGCTATTTTCAAACAATCTGCTCAAGATGTTCATGTCACAAAAGAGTGAACATCATTGAGTGTAACCTGATTGAATTGGTATTCTATGTTGAATTCTATGAAAATATGACATTTTTACTAACTGCATAGATTGCATTGATTGACAGACAGTTAATGAACTATTAGCTATAATCATGGAACATACTTGTAAATGTATATATGCCATTCGAATATTCTAGCCATTTTCAAGTAACCAACTAAAATGATATTTCAATTGATTGAATATGTCATAGACTGATGTTGGTAGGTATCACTGAAAACCAGGGAGCACTGGACAGCTGTTTTAATCTAGTGTAGAACTCCTCAGCAGCGCATACCAGAGGCTTCAGGTTGGCAAACGCCTAACCCACTGAACAACTGCGTCGACATCCAATGGTAGGATTCTCACTTTCATTAGTTTGTAATATATAGCGCGACGATCATTCAATGTTATTGATAATAACTGTCTGAGAATTTTCACACTACAACAAAACAGCTGTCCAGTGCTCTCTGGTCTTAAACAGTACCATTCCAACATCAATCTGTGACATATTCAATTGATTAAAATACCAATTTTTTTTTGAAAAAAATAACCATCCTAATTGAAAATGTTATTTATAACCAACTCCACTGAGAATGTTCATTGTCATATAAATTAAGGTGGCATTTTAATAAACAAGTTTACTTAACATTTAAATGATGTGTGTAAAATGTTTATTCCAATTAAATAGTACATCAAATAAATGTTACATGGTCTTCTGAGTACTGTTTCATGTTGAAAACAGTTTTTTTAAGATAAAAGGTCTTCTATACATGAATGACTTTTTTCAGTTACTAAACAGTGTGATTTCATTTACTCAATGTTTACTGTAAATAGGCTAATTAGATTAACGATTAAAAGATAAGAAAAGAAATCATTTGTAACTTCTGTAAATGATAAATAATCATTTATACGAATCTTGTAAATAGATTCAATGGTTGACTGTCACTTTCAGAGTATCCAACAAACTACTTCTAACCACTTCACATGAAAATACAGTAAATATAATGTTGAATCATTTAAACAAATTTCAACTTAATCAATTGAATTCAATTTATATGAAGAAGTGAATAAACATGGTATTATTCACTAATCAGTGATTACTTTTAGATGAGTAAATATGTAAACTTATCTTTTCCTTGCTACAAGTGTATCATGTATGTTCCAATTTACATAGTTCACACTGTGTAGAAAAGAGACTTACTTACTTTATGTTTTCTTTTTTTTTCAGAAATTTTTCATTAGAAAGAATTGGTCATTGTAAACTACTAATAAATTATTTAAATGAAGATAAAATGAAATGATTAGATAATTTACCACACAAGTAGTATAATTTCAATAAGCATATAATTCTAATCAGTTCTTTTTATTCCTTTTGAAATGACCAAGATCACAATGAATTGAGTAGTATTTTAGAAACAATAAACATTGATATATGAACATTACCGCTAGTCGGTAAAATGAAAGGACAATTAAATAGTATCATGTATGATTACATTATTTTAATATATCAATGATAACTAATGAATATATAGAATTATCAACAAATTACTTTGATTTATATGTATGTCGAGTGAGAATAAAGGAAATGAATGAGAACATTAATTGACTTTAAATTGTTAAGTAAAGATATATAATAATAGTAATAATGTAAGAAGAAGGTATTCATCAACCTGAAGGTTCTGGGTTTGATTCTATGGCTAAATGAAGGCTGTATATTGCTGTAGAGTTTTATAGTAGAATGAAACAGCTGTCTACCGCTCGCTTGTTTACACTAGTATCTACATGATATTAGTCAATGACGAATACAGATAAACAAAAATAATTCAAACTACCTGGTTTGTTTAGAAATCCTTTTAGGCAAACTTTAAAATTTGGATGAAAGCACAATTTAATTCAATTAACTAATGAGCTCATCGTAAATTTTCCAAAGCGTTTTCATTCGGTCTGTCGTAAACAATGTAGAAATTGAAATGTCTTTAAATTGTTAAATTACATCAGTATGAATTACATAAAATTATCAGAATGAATACCAAAGCATTAGTGATAAAAATTCCATTTTCTTGATGTTACAATACAATAGATGAAGGATAGGATCATTCAGTTTTCATCTTATCATAAAGGTAAAGGGAATAGAATTTATGCAAATTTTAATAGTTTTTGTCTTATTAGTTATTAAGAGGCATTGGTGAAGAAACATTTTCATAGAGCAGAAAGACTATGTACAAATAATAACGTGGGAGAACTAATGGATGTTTTAAAAATGCCTCAGAGGAAAATGGATATACACAGAGAATCTTTGACAAATACGGAAAAAGTGTAGGCATAACGTCAAAAGTAATTACAGTAAACAGAAATTTCCTTTTATCCAACTGTAATCTAAAGGCGACGACAATTTAATAAAAATCAATAAGAGCTTTCGTAATTATCAACAAACAAGCGTCAGGTATTACTACTAAGTTTCACGCAGTTAATAGCTATCAAACATTTTTAATCTTAACTATGCATACAGAAGGATAACATCATAAACTTATCATTACCTTGGTGAATATTATAAGTCTCTCCTCTGACGTAATAATTCAGATGATCATAAATCAAAATGATCTTCGTACGAAATTTATTGAATAATTATGATATCATTTGTTTGAATATTCTTGCGATTATGTAATACTTTCTTTCGTTCATTTTACAAAGATTATGTTATTCACTCCACTTCATTAACTGTATTCGCAGCTATTTGCTGAAGATATTTCGGATCCTTTGGCCAGATACCATTTGCAACAGCCTTCTGTGGTAGAGAGCATACCAACATACAACCGAGGAAAAAATTAGTAAAAGACTCTGGGGGGGGCTGGATGCGATACATATTTAGGAAACCATGAAAATGCATAACAAAACAAGCACTAACATGGAATCCTGATGGCAAAAGGGTAAGAAGAAGACTAAAGAACACGTCGCTCTGGGGATTGGCGACAGACATAATAAGAATGAACAACACTTATGAAGAACTGGAAACGAAATCTCAGAACAGAGTTGGTTGGAGAATGCTGGTCGGTGGCCAATGTTTCATGTGGAGTAAGAGGCAATGATTAATTGATCAGTAGGCATCTATTGCCAATATGCAATTATAAACATATCTTGTCTTCATTTTAATTAGCACGACCTCTATTTCCATTCGTCTTAACCTTGACCGATAAAATATATCAAATATGTGATTCTATATTAATATTTGCAAATTTTGGACTGTTTGAAGTTGATAAGATGTCTTAAAATAAAATGAATTCATTCTATTCTGTAAGTCTTCTTCTTATTAGTTTGTTCAAATTTACAAAGAGATCATATTGTATAAAATATTTCGATTGTTTACTTACTAAAGTCTGTATTCATATCATGTTTTGACCCATGCTTCATAGAAATAAACAATCACCTCTTCGAAATATTAAAAGATCCTTTAAACAAAATGTTGAATCATACAATCAATTCACGAGTGATGTATACATTGAGTTCAACAGTACAATTAAAGAATTTTATTATTGTTTTCGGCAACAGGTTAGCATCAAGTAGAAATGAATGTTAATAGTTTAGTAAATATTTTTTTCAATAATTTCATCATTACTGATAGAGGCTTATGTTTTAAACCGTAATGCCCTCAGTAAGTTGAATGCGGGCGGTATTTTCTTCTTTGACCTCATAATAAAAGTGTTTATAAAGTATACACTTTCAGTTTGAAAATTAACGTTTGACAACCTGAAGGGACAGATAATAAAAAACCTGTGTAAACAATATAATTCATCTATCAATAGTGATAACCAGTGCATATGCATCAACAAATGACAATTTGACAATGGAAATGAAAAAGTAAATTAAAAAAAACAAACTGGTTTCTTACCTGAAGATTGATAACAATAAAAGTAGACTATTGAAATTATGTCTTATCTTCTTTCAAGTTAATCAAAACTATGATAAATAATTCAGTGTAAAATTATTAATTATAGTTTAATCATTATGTAAAAGAAAAATTTCATTATGTTGACATGATTAGGAGAACTCTTGATTGTTAACAACCGATAACCTTCAACTAAATTTCAGATAAGTATCTTTAAGAAAAGATTATTACTTCGGTTAAGTAAGAAAATTAAGTACATGTCACATGTGAATAATACCCACGTTTTTCATTTAGTGTATCTTAAAGTATGCTGTAGTAAATTACATAAAGATGACAAGGAATGACATTATGTTTAGCTTATTCGTTTAATATACTTCTGTTTCATATATTTACGTCAATATGAATGAATATCATCTTTTGTTAAACGATTGTACATCCAGTTAACAATTTAATAGTGTGAATTATCCCGAGAAACATTTAAATATCCTTTACATTAAGCTTCATTATGCACAATTCTAGATGTTCTTTATAATGTTAAATGAATCAGAAATTAAAAATCATTTTCTATCTACATAACATTATTTACCATTTATAAGTTGACGGTAACAAAATAGTACTAAACTTTCCAAGTATCTAACACTCAGATCACAAAATGGTATATTACTTTCGATGAATACTTACTTACTTACTTACGCCTGTTACCCCTCTCGGAGGAGCATAGGCCGCTCACCAGTATTCTCCATTTAACTCTGTCCTGAGCAATCCTTTCCAGCTGTCTCCAGTTACTGTTCATCCTTTTTATGTCTGCTTCCAGTTCTCGACGCAGAGTGTTCTTTGGCCTTCATCTTTTCCGTTTTCCAACAGGATTCCAAGTTAGTGCTTGTCTCGTGATACAGTTTGATGATTTCCACAATGTATGTCCTATCCATTTCCAACGTCGTTTCCTGATTTCCTCTTCAGCTGGAAGTTGGTTTGTTCTCTCCCATAGTAAGCTATTGCTGATGGTTTCCGGCCAACAGACATTCAATATTCTGCGTAGACAGTTGTTGATAAACACCTGTACTCTCCTGAGGATGTTTGCAGTAGTTCTCCACGTTTCAGCTCCATACAGAAGAACTGTCTTGATGTTCGAATTGAAGAGTCTTACTTTGAGGTTGGTAGACAGTTGTTTGGAGTCCCATATATTTTTCAACTGTAGGAATGCTGCCCTTGCTTTGCCGATCCTTGCCGTTACATCTGCATCGGATCCTCCTTTTTCATCGATGATGCTTCCCAGGTATGTAAAGGTATCCACTTCTTCCAGAGTTTCTCTATCAAGTTCAATTGGGTCGATGCTCTCTGTGTTGAATTTGAGGATCTTGCTCTTTCCCTTATGTATGTTCAGACCTATTGATGCTGAGGTTGCTGCTACGTTGGTTGTCTTCACTTGCATTTGTTGGTGTGTATGGGATAGAAGTGCTAGATCATTCGCGAAGTCCAGATCATCAAGTTGCATTCTACTTGTCCATTGAATCCCGTGCTTCTCCCCAAATGTAGAGGTTTTCATGATCCAGTCGACCACTAGAAGGAAGAGGGAAGGCGAGAGTAGACAGCCTTTTCTGACACCGGTTCTTACTGAGAATGCATCTGTCAGCTGTCCTCGATTGACGATTTTGCACTGTAGTCCGTTGTAAGAATTCCGGATGATGTTGACGAGTTTCTCTGGTATACCGTAGTGTCGAAGAAGTTTCCATAGTGATCTCCTGTCTACGCTGTCAAACGCCTTCTCATAGTCGATGAAGTTGATGTACAGTGACGAGTTCCTTTCAATTGATTGTTCAACGATGATGCGTAGTGTTGCGATTCGGTCTGTGCACGACCGATCCTTACGGAAACCAGCCTGTTGGTCTCGAAGTTGAGCATCCACTGAATCTTTCATTCTATTCAACAACACTCTGTTGAAGACTTTCCCTGGTACTGACAACTGTGGGATTCCTCTGTTGTTCTCGCATTTGCTCAAATCCCCTTTCTGTGGTATCTTGATAAGGTATCCTTCTTTCCAGTCTGCCGGCGCCCGTTTTCTCTCCTAGATCCTCTTGAATAAAACGTGGAGCATCCTCGCCGTTATGTCTATGTCTTACTTGAGTGCTTCGGCTGGTATATTGTCAGGTCCTGCTGCTTTCCTGCTTTTGATCTGTCTGATAGCTATCTTGATTTCTTCTATCGTTGGTGGCTTGACATCAATCGGGAGGTCTGTAGAAGCTGCTTCGATGTCTGGTGGGTTCAGTGGAGCTGGTCTATTCAAGAGTTCCTCAAAATGTTCTACCCATCTCTCTCTTTGTTCTTGAATCTCGGTGATTAGTTTGCCTTCTTTGTTTCCGACCTGTCGCTCGGGTTTACTATATTTACCTGCCAGTTTCTTCGTTGTGTCGTATTGCTGTTTCATATTTCCTACTCTTGCAGCTTTTTTCGCTGTCATTGCAAGGCCTTCGATATACTTACGTTTGTCGGCTCGAATGCTCTTCTTTACTTGCTTATTTGCTTCTGTGTATTCATTTTGTGCCTTGATTTTTTCTGCTCTAGTTCGGCTGTTGTTGATTTCTGCCTTCTTGTTCCTCCTTTGTTGAATTTGGCTCAGGGTCTCTGTGGAAATCCATTCCTTATGATGGTGGTTCTTACACCCACCCGCAGCTCTCCTAGGGTTGTCGCCGGTCCCAAGCCCGGGTAAATGAGGAGGATTGGACATGGGGCACGCACCCCTATCCCGTAAAACACAAGTTTGCTAAAAAAAACGCTAACCAGATTAAACAAACTTAACCATTTAAACTGTACCCTAGAAGTGGAGGGAATCTATATGACGCTTCATAATGAAAGCCGAGATTCTTCGGAAGTCATGAGGCTGATGCCACCCCTTCTAACAACCAGAGCAAAAATTTTTATAGGTACATGGAATGTTCGGACAATGTGGGAGACAGGGAAGACCAGCCAGATAGCAGCGGAAATGAAGAGATACAATTTAACTGTGCTCGGGAATGATTCGATGATTAAGTTACTGGAAATTTCAAGCAATCAGTTCCCTTTATAAATTTGAATGAAGTAAGAACAAAAATTTGAATTCATTTTTGTTTTCACTACATTGGTTCTCACCAGCTACATGACAACCGTAATTTTCTTATTAAATTATAACATCATATTAGGTAATCATAAGCATTGAAAATGCAATTTAAGTGACATGGGATATCTGTTCAATACGTACATATATGTAAACGTAAATATATGCTTGTTATGATGCGAGAAGAAGATGCCGGCGTATGAGGTTGGGTGTCCAGTGCATGCTCGTGATTACAGACTTAACTATAGTCCTTGGTTGGAGGCTTGTGTGATAGAAAGACGGGGCCACGTTATGTACGAAGTAGACGTAGAGGGTCAGAGAGATTAACTCGACACTGGAATCAGCTGCGTAAGTGAGTAACCGCAGTTCGACCCTCATCTAACAAAAATCTCCCTCTTGAAGTCCTTCTGAATACTTTCAACCGACCCCCAATCGCCAGTGGATGAAACAGACCAAAGCCAGTCGACGTAGGTGCCAAGAGACGGTCATTTAGACGACAACGTCAAACAGTCAAATTGCAAGCGAACCCAAGAAACGTCCGTTATTTAAAAAAGGGAGGTGTTAGGGATTCAAAATCCCTACAAATATAATTGTTCATTTAGTTAAGTTGTGTTGAATTTTTGTAAGCATGATTGTAAACTATCATCATATTTATGTGAGTTAGTGGGAATTAAGAAGACACCTCGATACTCACTAACGAACATATGACCAGCGACACAATAACAGGCGAGCTAAGCTATTTCTCAACGCCTCAGCCACACTAACTAGAGGAAGAAGCCCAACATCAACAACAAGCGTTAATTCTACAGGCAGCCTGGCAGACGGACCTTAAACATTCAACCCATGCGTATATTTACAAAATATTCATATATTCATGGTGATTATTCATAAAATTGAACATTTTTAATAATACAATTAAATATTGTCAAATGTGCTTGGGAGTATGATTCCCATAAACTCACATAAATGTGATGACAGTTTGCGATAAGGCTTACAAAAATATCAGTACAACTTGAATAAATGAGCAGTTGTACTTGTAGGGATATTGAATCAAATAACTTGGAAAAACAGAAGAAATGGTCAGTGTCTCCATTTATAAATGTCCCTTATAAACTGAGTTCAAAATAATGACCAATCAGTAAATCTAGATCTCTCCTGAAGCAATTGCTATAAAATAGTTTATACTAAATTTATGTATGCAGAAAGAAACTATTGTAAATCTTTCTTTGCTCTAGTGACTTTATTATTTTAAGAATGGGTTATACGGCATTCCCTAATGATAAATTCTGATTCTTTTTATCTGAGATTTTCTTAGTTAACCATTGCTTTTACTTGTATTTACTATTACGTAACCTTTACTACTTATCTTCTTAACTCTATCTATATTCACTTAACTAGTGTCTAAATAAACGGGTATGCTAATCAAAATTTAATTCTTATGCAACTGACGCCATCTAACTGATTATTTTTTAAATGTCAACTTAACAGTTAACAAGTTTTCTTTCTGATGTAAAGTATGTACAACTATTTTATTATAATGATTATAATTAATTTTAGGCTGTATGCAGCTGATGAGAATCAATGAAATAATATGAATCCATGTTATTCTGTTATAATGGTTATTCTTATCTTACTTGAAATTAAATAGTTAGCATGTAATTAAACTGACATATATTAATAAATTCAATGGTAGAAACTTCAGTATCTTTGAGCTCAACATCTATAAAATGCCTAACTCTATTACTGACTAGACTAAAATAATCTACTAATTTTTTTAATTATTTCCCATTTTTTAATCTTGATATCACGAATTGATCTGAATCACAAAACCATTGATCACCTGGAAGTACTGGTCAGCTGTTTCGTCCTATTATGGAACTCTTCAGCAGTGCACATCCACGACCACATCGGAGATCAAACCTAGGACTCTCTGGCTCCGCAGCGAATGCTTTACCATTGGATCACTGAGTCGGCTCCTAACGGTTGATATTTCTAATTCAGTCAATTCGTGATACGTTTGCACGACTTCATCAATTATCATTGGTGATTAACTGCCTCACATCCGACATGGTGGAACTTCAGCGATCACGTCTTCACACTAGAATTCACAGCAGGAATAACCTTAAGGAGCTAGTCACTAGTGAGTTGATATTTAGTTACAATTTCCATTTTATTATTCCATATAATTTAGTGTTTTGTGTAATTTTCAATGAAACACTTGATTAGATTCGCAAGTGTTTTCTGATACTTGTAAATGTATAACCAATAGTCTTAAAAAATCAATTGGTGTATAAACGTCTTTATTGTATGCTATGTACTAATCATTTCAATATTAGCAGTCATTTTGTTAAATACATTTATTTTATTTTCTTATCTGTACTTTCTACAGATTTATCTCTATTGGATACAGTTGAAAACTAGAGGGATATAAGATATATGTTTCATTCTAGTACAAAATTATTTAGCATTACGTACCCTCAAATACACCAGCGAGTGAATTCAAAATATTGCTAAAGTTCTAATAAAGAGTCATAACTAATTTAGTTCAAATATGTCGGAAATATGATAATTATCATCAATTGCATTGACCAATCGTCATGCCGTATCATTTACTAATTCCAGTAAATATTCTATCACCGGACTCTTATCAGCTTAGTGGTATTCGTCGTGAGATCCAAGCTTCAACTGCTCAGTGGGATACAGGGAGTGTACTGTTGAGGTGGTTTGAGGTTATTAAAGAGAAAACACTGAACATTGGTTTCGTGCTTCTTAGCACTCGTCAGCAAGACGTACCTGAGACAGTTTAGAAAGCTTGTGATCCCCTGATGATTCGATCACGGATCACTCAGTTTGACAGTCTGTGACCGTTATCACTGAGCTATTCGAGCAACGAATAGCTCCATGTAGATCTGTGAGATACTCACTGACTGGTTACTACACAGTTATCAAACAACGTATTGTTGAAGACTCCAATATTACGACAAAATAGCGATCCACTGTCCTCTAGTTTTCAACATCACCCAACTATGACCATTCACTAAAGAATAAACACAACAATAGAGTAATAATTTCAACAATCCATTGTTGTTCAACTTCCAGCTTATGATAAATAGTTTTGTTTGCAATCTTATTCAATAGAAACGTTTTCTAAAACCATATCACCTGACCATTTGCTTTTGTTTACAATTATTTCCCCCTACTTTTATATATTCTGAATGTTTCATTTGACTGAGAAAGACAATTCTATAATAATACCTCATATTAAATTCCCTATTACCTATAAGAATATAAATTCACTGCTTAAATGAATCAAATAATTTCAGTGTTTATTTAAATTGTAAGTTTTGTTTTCACGTTGTCATGCCAACAATTTTGATTATTTTACCAAAAAAAAATATTGATTAGTATTCGATAAAATGATAACAATCATGACATTCATTATGAAGTAGAATTAGTTAAAATATTTTATTTTTAGTGAAATTTATATTACTGAATTAAAAGCAAATATGTTGAACTTAGTAGTATCATATAAATATACGTAAATTTTAATTATACGTTTAAAATTCAATAGAAGGAAATTAACAGTATATTTCTATTTTAAAGTTAATACAATCCTGGAAGATCTTGTTTCAGTCATTCAGTTTATGAACTTTTCAACGAGAACATTTTTCAAAGTGATTCTGTTTTTCAATTCCAAAATTTTGTTATTGATGAAGTTAACAGTAGAAGCGAAGTCGTTGTTTCTTTTAATTATCGGTAATAAATAGAAATCATAGATTATGAATGTTACAATATGTAACTTATAGATAAAACTTTAGTATTGTTTCATTAGACGGTATTCGAATGATTTATGATAGACTGAAACTGATCAGTCTCTGTTGTTATATATGCACCCTCAGAGAATGGCCTTGATATAACGATAGTCCACAAGTGTTGTTTGAGCTGGGTTGTGACTGGCAAGTAGAATTCAGGATGCGTGTTTCATACAGTTTAAAATTCGTCAGCTGCACCTATAACCCAGTGTTGGTGATCACACCTGGACACGAACTTATTTTGTTTCGAGCCGAGCGCCACTGCGTTCGACGCTGGGATGCTGAGTCCAGATAGCGACACTTATACAATGAGTATACATTTATTATTAGAATGCATTTGGATCTTCCCATTGATTTGTTGCACGTCTCGTTCTGGTGTGGACATCAACACTGGGATGCTAGTGAATTCAGCTGACAAGTCCTGGATAGGATGTAATGCACGTTTCGGATTCCGCTTGCCGATTACAATCCAATTCAAACAACACCAGTATTGTCTATTTGGATTCAATAGTCAAAGCAACTTTTCTCGTGACTACCTTTTATCTATAACATTTTATCTTTGAGTTTATTAAGAACACTATTTAAATAGCATTTTCTAAGGTATATACATTTCGTATAATTATTTTTCTGTGAATTAAATATTGTGACTGCAATCAACTAGTATAATCGGATTAAAAATACGCTGTAGATCATGATAATTAATCAGTTTTATGGATAAATTATGGGACGTACGTCATTTCTGTTATTTACGCAATCTATGATGGTTGTCATGCTGGTGTCCATTTGCATTTATTTTATTGTTTTGCTGCAGTAAATGCGTAAAATGTGCAAATTGTTGATTAACTGAATACTTATTCAACTGTTTACCAGATGACTTATTTCATGGATTATGAGTTAAGGTTAATTATCATAGTTCTGTTTATTCAGTTGTTGGGACGGCTTCCAGAAACCTTAACGAAGCCTCTAGAGCCCTTGAAAGAGCCGGAGACATCCCATTCAATCACCGATCGACAGAACCTTTCTGGATCTCAACATGGCGCGTTCTGATTGGGCACTAGTTGAAATTTCTTAGTTCGAATTGGGTGGATTATAATACTGATTTTGTTGTTTCAGAAAACTATAAATATACAATTATTCTGTACAGTGCTGACTCTCTAGCTTACTGGAATAAAGTTTTCTATTTACTCGTCTTGTTTTTTCTGAATTTGCTACTAGGAGGGTTTAAGGCGTTCGAGTGCTAAAGTTGCCTGCGGCTAGTCAAGCTATCATGTACGAGTCATAATAAAACTTTTTGACTGGTGTAAAACCAAATCTGGTTATTT
Source organism: Schistosoma japonicum (assembly GCA_025215515.1). Taxonomy (NCBI): domain Eukaryota; kingdom Metazoa; phylum Platyhelminthes; class Trematoda; order Strigeidida; family Schistosomatidae; genus Schistosoma; species Schistosoma japonicum. The sequence continues at coordinate 33,906,569 of CM046069.1, read as the reverse complement.
AATTAATACTTTATATTATTATATTGACTATCATTGTTTTGCGTCGTTCATCAACATTCATTACAAGAATGCCATTCCTACCAGATTAGGATGCTGATTTTATGGTAGTTTGTGATTTATTATTTTCCAGTGTCGTTCTCGAATCTACCCAGAGCCAATATCAGCTGATATTGCTGCTGCATTTGTAAGAAATTGAATACATTTGTATCTTACACCTTTGAATAAAGTTAAATGAGCATTCAGTACTCAAAATGTTAGTTTCTGATTATTTACTTTCATTACTAGGTAACTTGCATGTACTATGTTCTGTAACAACGTCAGACTTATGTCTGGGATGTGTAACATTTCGGTCATCTCACAAACTGTAAATATTTGCTATGAGTTATTTCACACTGTGAGTTCTTGATAAGTTACTTCTTACTTAACAATGTACTCTTGAATGTTTGTAGCCTGATACCTAAGTAAATTCCAGTACGATTTGTAGATAAACTTATTGTTGTGACCTTGTCATCAGAACAAGCCGATGGAACTTATATAATAAAATTACAACCTGTATTACGTAAACTCCGATTGACTACACTCTTAACAAGTGACTAAGGCTTCTCCTAGAAGAAACAACGGCCAAAGAATAGAAAGGCTTCAGTCGAAATAGAGTAATTTATTGGGTGAAAATACTGTTTTCTATTAAAAAACCACAGTTCGATTAGTAAAGGACAATACAAGACACGACAAAGACCAAACTAGGGAAGTTGCGTAGAAAAAAATGAGATAATGGCTTCATAGCAGAATCGAAATAATCTGAAAATGAAAATGGATAAGATAATAGTTATTAAATCTCTGAAAAGCTGATAATTTAAGCAATATCAACAGCATATTTACTGAATGTTAAGAAAACACAGTTTAAAAGTATATGTTTATCGTCCAGTTACAATACATGTTAGCTTATGCTATGAGATACCATTGTATAGCTTCTATGATCCCTAGAACCGAGTTTACCATTAGACTATGGAGTTCAGACAGTCACAAGTTTATCTGAAGTACATAAGCGTTAGGCAAATAAAAACCATCAGCGTCGAGATAACATGACATTGGCTTCTACTGAATGATTAACAAATACAAAACAAATATGATGTACCAGAAAATAGTGTTTTGTTCAGAACTAGTACATTTCTTTTCATTTTCTCATGTAAGTAACGGTGCAGAATTACTTAAAGTGTTAAAACATTTTGTAGTATGCTTAATGGCTATTAGCATTTGTAATATTAAAACTTTCACAATAAACTATATTGAGGTTACGCAATAAGTAGCATTCTAACTGGAACGTGGAAATTGTAGGGAACTAGTAGTAATGAGGATTTATACAATCCCACAAATAAAGCAGGAGTATATCATCATATGTTTAAATATAATTGTGCTAAATATGATCAAACTTAAGAAGCAAAAATGAAGGGGACCAGTGACAAGCGAGAATTGTAAAGGTAACACTAATGAAATTCTGTAGAACAGTGTAGTATAGAAACAGTTAACTAAGCAGAAAGCAATCATACATTAAGGGGTATAAAATTAATAGCGTGTACTAGATAAGTTACTATAAGCAATTAGAATTAAGATACGTTTTCATCATGTGTGATTAAGGGCTCAACGCTCCCCCCTTCAATAAACTACAATTCCTTATAAACCATGTGAAAAGGTTTCGTAGTTATTTATTTCGTATGTCTGATTTATTAAACTCTCATTGCATTCAAGTAATCCAATGTTGGTTGTTTACAACTTTTTTAAGAGTGAATGTTATGGAATTTAGCTGATTGGATCCGTCACAAACTGATGTTGGTAAGGTGCCACTGGAAACCACGGAGTACTGGACAGATGGCTCTTCATAGTATGGGACTCTTCAACAGTGCTAACCCTCGATTCCACCAGGGAAATCTAACCTAGGGTCCCCACAGATAGATGCAAGTGGGAATTCTACCACTGGACGCATCCCCAGTGTTGGAGAGGGTTAGGCGTTAACCAACCTGGATTATAATTTTGCTAGAGAAATCGAGGGTGTGCACTGTTGAAGAGTTCCATACTCTAAAAAGCCATCAGTCCAGTACTCCGTGGTTTCCAGTGGCACCATACCAACATTAGTCCGTGACGAATCCAATCAAATAAAATTTGTATTAATATCCACAAACCAGCCCAGTTGAGAAATTTATCTGTTTTAATTCATTTAATTTAACTGTATATTGAATTTGTCAATTTTCTGAAGTGTATTTAATTGATGATTCACTTTAACTAATCATCAGTGTAATTTAATTGACATATAAGTAAACCAGCTTAAATAAACCATAGTCGATTATATTTATTTCACACTGTTTAACATCAACCTAGTGTCACGCCTACACACCGATCATTGTGTAAAATCGTTACTATGGAGGACATAACAACAACGTAATTATCATTGAAGTTCAAAAAGCTTTGCAATTTACTCTTGTTCTTATTAACATCGATTCTGAATAGTTTCATTTCCTTGAAGGTAATTACAACTAATCATTTTGTGTTGAACTGTAAATTATTGAAAATCAATAAAATTATCTTAATAACCATTCTATTGATTATTCAAATAAAACAACAGTGTTTTTCCATTACTTTAAGAAAATGTGCTAAAGAAAATAATTTTATCAGAATAAGCTTGTATCATCAACATCTGAATGCAGTTACATCCAGCCGATGAGTCTCAAATAGAACGAAACGCGCTTCTTGGATTCTGCTTGCCAGTCACAATCCAACTTAAACAAATTTATGTTAAATTATTTTAGTTTATTTTCATTATTACAGATTTCATTAAGATTGACATTGTAACTTAGAGAATGATTAGTTTCCATTATAAACTTCTTCATGACAACAGACAATGAAATTTTCGAATCATTCAAGAACGCTAGCATTTGCAGGATACTTTGAATTCAATATATTTCGTTACATCATCATCAGTTACGTAAAGGTTTTTACTGGTTAGCGTTTTTTAGCAAGGTTGAAACCTTTATGTAGAAGCATTTTTACAACTTGAAAACATCTGGAACTCAAACCAACTGTCAATCAACATTAAAGTCAAAATTTTCAATACAAATGTGAAGATAGTTCTGTTGTGTGGAGCTGAAACTTATATGGAGAACTACACAAACCATCATCCAAGAGATGAAAGTATTTATAAATAACTGTCTGCATAATATACTTCGAATCCGTTGGTCAGTTATTAACAACAACAACCTTCTGTGGGAGAAAACAAATCAATCTCCAGCCGAGGAAGAAAATAGTTCGGTTATGTAATCATGAATACTCTATTGTTGTGACTATGTGAAGAAAAGGAATAAGACAGAAGAGTAAGAATATAACTCACCGACTTCTTGTTATCTGTAATTAGAATAGGAAACTAGGTCATCAACCTAATGCTATCATGACAGTTGATGACTAACTACTGATTCGTTTTGAATACAAAGATCGGGTTTTATTCTTCTAATTGCAATAGCCACAGCAAATTTTAAAAGAATCAATTTGTGTTGTTTACTGATAATATCAGAAGCATTTGTTATATCTACCTCATATCCTGTGTCTGTCAAGTGACGCATAATTGAGCTTCTAAAAGTGGTTGCTTCTTTCAAGCACAAGTTCTTCCGAATATGTTCAATAAACCGTAAAAGATTCGTTCTTCTCTCTTTTCAATGTACCTGCTTTTACAAGTACATGTGAACTGGTAAACACAATTGGAGGTAACATGAGATGGCTTATTAAGCATTATATTTTGTAGAACGTCAATAGTTTGGCAGCAAAGAATGTTTCTTTGATGGTCGTTCTTTTTCTTTAATTGAAATGTTTGATTGATTGGTCTCTTTTAAATACGAGTTGAATAAATACTCTTTTTCTCTTCTAGTTTTTTTCAGCTACAATATTTTAATTACAACTGTTACTATACTTCTCAATAAATGTTTCAGGGTATCTATTCTGTTGAAAACACTCTTTTAAATATTGTAATTTCATCATCAAGTTAATCAGTAGTGTACAGTCGTTTAACTTTAGAGTAGAGTGACTTTAACTAAACCACGTTTAAAACTAATTGAACAATGAAATTTTTACCATTTTTCAAGAGAAAGTGAAATCACGAAGATAAATTTAACATGTAGGCATATATTCGTTGACTGCAATTATTTAAATGGTCGCATCAATTTTTTTTATTACAATAAAACAGATTAAGAGTGAATTATTTGATGGAAAGAAAGAAAAAAAAGAGAATAATTGTGGGGAAAAAAACAAAAACTCAAGTTCCATAACGATTATTTCAAAAAAAAAAAACAATTTGATTTATTTTACACAGTTTCTACTCTATTCGTAATAAAAAGTAAAAAACACAATTTATTGCATGAAATAGAAGAAAATATTTGCAATGATGATGCAAATAATAAATGATAATTAATTGTCCAGTTCATTAGTTCACTGTTCCCATCCGTTTTCATTAGCAAATAATCAATTTGCCATGCACATACACATACACACACATACATACAAATATCTTTTATAATAAATTAAAAATAATTTGAAGAAGAAAAATAATAATAAAAATAACTTTGTAAGTTGGATTGTGACTGATAACAAGTGGAATATGCAAATTCATCCTAATACCAATGTGCCCGTTGCACAAGTATAACTGTCTGGATTCAGTAGTCTAGTGGTGAACTCAGGTGGCGTTTGACACGAAACGCACTGACTTCGAATCCTACTGTGGACATCAACATTAAATTAAATGATACTTGTGAGTAATCGCTATATCGAAGCAATCCGCTCAGGATGTACATATAGCAACAGAGACTGACCAACTTCAGTCTATAACAAATCAATGGGAATATACAAATTCATCCTAATAAAAATAACATTCGATAAGAGAAATGTATACATTTATAAGAGAAAAATTAGTCCAGATAATATTAGATTCAGTTAAAATTCTATAAAATTAAACAAAAATTGCATAGATACATTCGAAAGTTTTCATCATAAGAGAACATTTCTCTGTATGAATTCATAATAAACTCAAGAAGAAGGAAATTAAAGTATGTTGAAAATGGATTTACAGGGCATCTTTTGAGAATTTATGAAAACGACAGCCTGTTTAAAATCTTGGATCACATTTTTCAAAATATCTCAAAAGGTTAAGTTTTCGTTGTTTGTTTGATTTTAATTGTTCAGTCATGACGCAAAATTACATAGTGTATTCAGGTACAAATATAACAGTCTACAATCTATCGTGAGTAATAAAGGGAGATCTTAGCGAAAGAATCGTGACAGCTGACAAGACGTATTAAAAAAGATTTATATTCCTAAAATTCTTAGTCTTAACAACAGAAATCTTACTGGAAAGTGAACTACCTATAATTTCTCCTTAATCTGAATATATAACTTAACTGCGGTCGAATTACATTTTAAGAATATTTGCCTGCATGAAAAAAAAGTTGACATCGCTGGAAGGTTTTCAGACTTGCTATCAGGATCCTTCTGTCATCAAGAAAAGGTGTCGTAGTGATGTTCCTACATTCGTGAACACGAAATAGCATGTGTAAATGGAAAACAAATAATTTGTTGAGACACTAAATAAAAAATTCATTTTTCATTATAAATACTAATGAGCATTAAACTAAAAATTGTTAAAATCTACTGAACGAATAAAGATCCTGTATGGCGTATAAACAACACAGTTGTAAAAGTCACAGAAAAATTGATGAAACGAGATATTGTCAGAAGCAATTGACATTCGAAAATTGAATATCAAATAAATAGCGAGATTAAAACAGACCAAAATATTTACCAGCAAAAAGTATATGTCATTACCAAAGTGAATGAAATATCATATTTAACAGGACAACAAATAAACAATAGAGCTATATCGAATAACATAAACGTTATAAGCACCAATTGAAATTATTAAAAATTAAGCAGAATAGAAAACATTGAAAAACAGCAAAAGTACATCAAAGGAGATCAACTGAATGAATAAACTTCAACCTCAATCACGTATGCTATTACACCATTTGAAACATCAACTTATTATTAGCTTACACAGACCAAATTATCAACATCAAACAACATTAGATACTTGTCATCCCTTAAAATAATATTCACTCATTTACATTCCCTATCATTTCATTAACACAACACGAAATCATCTTTGGCATGAACACCTAGAATGCACCATCCTACAACACAAAGTCATCGTAATATCAAACTAATGGAGATATTTAACAAATATACTACAGTAAAGTAGTCCATATTCTCCGGAATTCTCCATATAAGTGATTGTGTATGGAGAGTAATTTGATAATGAAAAATATCGATATTTGGATGTGATTTACGGTGACTATCACAAATTGAATCTTCGAAGTCAGTTGTATTAGTTGACTTATTTGTCAATTTCTTCATTAAATTGTTCAGAAATCGCATTTAGTTTGAGCTACTTATTTTATGAATCGTCCAGTTCAAGCCTTTTGAAACTAGTTTGGTATAATTGCTCCGAACAGTATGATGTGTTCAATGACGTTAATGAGATTTTGGTGTTAGTTTACTCTTAGTGTAAACATTACTCACAATGAAACTGTTGTAATATCACACTAATCAAATACGTGAAACTCTAATTAGTTATTTTTAACATCTCTACAACATTCATCATAATCCTGAATTAGCTGTTATAGAATATTTGACCATTATAAAATTCTTATAACTTAAATTAGTTTTATTTAAGTATTCAATAAATCATGCTTAAAAGAGCAATGACTATTTTGTGACTGTCAATTATGAACGCATCATTGTAGAATTCGATAAGTATTACACGTAAAGAAGATTTTTCATTCAAACATCTTTGTTTTGATAAACATGTGCACTGCTGAAGCATCCTACACAAGAACGAAACAGCTGTCCAGTGCTTCCAAGTGATCAGTGATTGTCTGATTCACATCAATTCATGATATCAAAATTGACAGTTAACTATCTCCACAACTCCTCCCCTCACCCACACCACCATGCACAATCGAAACATGAAGTCATTTAAACAATGAAATTATTCAATGTAAATCATGAAGATGTTGTTATATTCTCAGTTTTGTAACAAGTATTGTTTCATTTCGAATTAAAACAAAGAGTAACATTAAAGAGAATTCCATAAAACAGAATAATTAACATTTAAAACAATTTATCCCTTTGATGAATTTTGCTAATTCAATAAGAAGATGAAGTTTATTAGAGTTATGTTGAAAATCCAACCAGAGACTCAATATATAGGAGATGTAGCTTTATTGGCTGTATGATGAAGATGATGATGATGATGATGATGACGATATCCTTGTTATTTGTGCGAAAGTCAACTATCCAAATAGTTTACTAAATAATCTGAATACCATCCAAAATCATATAAGTGCATCCTGTGAAGAGCGAAAGAACAGCTAACTTCATTTCCTAGATATAGTAATCAACCGGAGGGATAATGCCTCAATCAAATGTTCTATCTACAGAAAATCTATATGGACAAGGCAGTATATGAACCTTTCTAGATACTGTCTAGAGCAGTAGAAAAAGGGTCAAGTTATGGCTTCATTTAATTGATTCAATCGTATTTATACTAATGATGCTATTGCGGAAAATGAAAATCTATTAAAAGAAACCCTAATATTGAACAAGTATTCAAACAAATTTTAGAAATCGATGGAAATATTACACTGTGGTGAAACTTACTGTATTTCTAACACCTAATAAATCATTATTCATCACCTTACCTTCCACAGGTGATAGAAATAGCCTTGTGTGAAAACGAAGGCTTACGTCGGTTGACGACAGAATATTTTATGCAGCTATGATAGTTGTAATAGAGAAGTCGAACACATTAATTCACAATAAACCTACCTAAACTATATATAAACGAATGCGCCACATCTGTGTCTACTAATTTATGTGTGTGTGTGTGTGTAGACACATATATATAGGGAAGAGCAATCGTGATCTGCATGTGAGGGTAGCTAACCACAAACTTAATAGCTCCAAAAAGAAATGAACTTGAGAGGAATAGTCAAAGTACAGAATAAACAAACTTCGTTGTCTATAGCTAAACGCTAATTTGAGACAGGTCACATAATTGATATCAAATCATCTTGTGTGGTGTTGTATAAAAGTGTTTTAAGACGTATACTAAATTTTGTTGAAGCCTTAGCTATAAGGAAGCTCCAACTGTTCTTGTGTGTTCTAAAGCAATCTGTACATTCACTCAACCTGCCTTGGTAGAATGTGATTCATATTGTTCACTTTATTATCCCTGTTTACTTAGCTTATACTGTAATTTGTCTAGTGACCGTTTGTTTTTCATATACAAATGCGTTGACAAGTGTATGTGTGATTAGATTGTTCAAAATGTATTGCGCAAATATATCACATTAAGTTGATAAACTTCGTCTTTTAGCTGCATTATCAAAGTAATTAGAATATTTTAATAATATTGTGTTACTATTTCATTAATGTTACACTGCTTATTCATTTATGAATGTAATAATTGATTTAAGTTGGATTGTAAGTGGGAAGTGGAATGCAGAACGTGTGTATCGTCCTGTTTGGGACTTATCGGTTGAATGTACCTGCATTCAAATGTTAGTGCTCACACTATGAATCAAACTCATTTCGCCTCTTGCCAAAGACCTCCGCGTTCACCACTAGGCTACTGTGTCTATACAGTCATACTTATGCAACGGGTATATATTTATAATAAAAATTAGCTTGTATCGTCCAATTGATTGTAATGTACATCCAGTCGATGAGTCTCAAATAGGACAAAAAACGAGTCTTGGTCTCTGCTTGCCAGTCACAATCCAACTTAAACATTAATAACTAATTATCTATTGATTTCACTTTACAAAAATTATTTAAATTACAATTCAATAAAACTGGTTACGTAATAATACAATTTGATTTCAATTTCTAAGGATTTAATTCTTTGCATAATTGATATTATTTATATTTTACCTGGAATAGTTTTTAATCATAAGAATGTATCACTAGTAAGAAGTGATCTTATCAACAGTTTAATATGATGTAAGTAAATTTTGCATTCTTTATTGAAACTTGTAATGACAACATCAGATTATATCTTTAGACATGAAAAAATGTTCTTATTACTTACTTAAAACAAAGACAAACAAAAAGAATGAATTATTTCAATTATTACTTAAGTTGGATTGTAACTGGCAAGTGGAATTCAGAACGCGTGTTTCGTCCTATTCGGGTCTCATCAGTTGGGTGTATCTGTATTCTAATGTTGATGTTCACAGTGGGATTCGAATTTTTCTCTGTTTTGTGAATAATTTCAAGAATAATGTAACAAGATATTTTGTTATTCTTTGATGTATATTAAACAAACTATTCACCTTGTTATTCAGTTGATTTAATATAATTTAGGTCACTTTAATTAGATAACAAACAAATTACTTCAATATGCATCATATTTAACTAAAGTTGAAAGTTAAGTGTTGAGCATAGTAAGCGCATTCTACGAAATTCTAAAGATATATAAAAAAAACAAAGAGAATTTTTATGTTTTTAGAACCTAAAAGAAAATTTATTCTAAGTTAATTATGTTGATTGTAAATTATGACATGTAACAAAGAATACAAAAAGAATAAAAGGTTATTTTATTGTCATGTAAGAAATAGCTGATATTCAAGCGTAAAGTAAATTACATTTATAAATAATTTGAATATAAGAATGAAGTTAGTAATTCAGTAATGTCTATTAATAATCACTTTCAATGAATATGGTAATAGCATATTGATAAGGTTGTCGACTTGACATTCTTGAATTATGAGAGTATAAGTGAGTTCGAGAGTTAATGTAGTCTCTTTGAGCTTATTGTTATTCTATGAATAGATGTCTTTCAAAAGTAGATTCATGAATTTCACATCGAGTAAGTAGATGATAGAGACAGAAAGGTAGCACGATTAACGTATAACACTCATCACAATTCAGTAATTTACGAAGTTATTGAATATAAACACAAAGTGAAATTAACATAGCACGTTAAAGTTCTTATTGCATAAGCGTACTTTGTAAGAAATGATGAAATTGAAAACAAACAATTCAGTTAAGAAAGCAAATCATTTCCAGGATTAAAGTTTAAACAGATGTACAATCGTAATTTATCTTAAAATTAAGGATACAAAAAGCAAATTTATATAATGGTGCATATGTATATAATAGCTGGGAATCATAGAATGTACAGTGGTAATAATGAGAAAATAAGATAATAATAATAATAATAACTAATTGGGTCATAACATTGACTGAGAATAATATGGTTTATTACAATTTGAAAACTTTAAATAAAATACTGGAGAGATTTTTACATTGGGATGCAGGAACATACAAATGATAAGTCCCAGTCAGGACGATACACACGTTCTGCATTCCACTTCCCACTTACAATCCAACTTAAATCAATTATTACATTCATAAATGAATAAGCAGTGTAACATTAATGAAATAGTAACACAATATTATTAAAATATTCTAATTACTTTGATAATGCAGCTAAAAGACGAAGTTTATCAACTTAATGTGATATATTTGCGCAATACATTTTGAACAATCTAATCACACATACACTTGTCAACGCATTTGTATATGAAAAACAAACGGTCACTAGACAAATTACAGTATAAGCTAAGTAAACAGGGATAATAAAGCGAACAATATGAATCACATTCTACCAAGGCAGGTTGAGTGAATGTACAGATTGCTTTAGAACACACAAGAACAGTTGGAGCTTCCTTATAGCTAAGGCTTCAACAAAATTTAGTATACGTCTTAAAACACTTTTATACAACACCACACAAGATGATTTGATATCAATTATGTGACCTGTCTCAAATTAGCGTTTAGCTATAGACAACGAAGTTTGTTTATTCTGTACTTTGACTATTCCTCTCAAGTTCATTTCTTTTTGGAGCTATTAAGTTTGTGGTTAGCTACCCTCACATGCAGATCACGATTGCTCTTCCCTATATATATGTGTCTACACACACACACACACATAAATTAGTAGACACAGATGTGGCGCATTCGTTTATATATAGTTTAGGTAGGTTTATTGTGAATTAATGTGTTCGACTTCTCTATTACAACTATCATAGCTGCATAAAATATTCTGTCGTCAACCGACGTAAGCCTTCGTTTTCACACAAGGCTATTTCTATCACCTGTGGAAGGTAAGGTGATGAATAATGATTTATTAGGTGTTAGAAATACAGTAAGTTTCACCACAGTGTAATATTTCCATCGATTTCTAAAATTTGTTTGAATACTTGTTCAATATTAGGGTTTCTTTTAATAGATTTTCATTTTCCGCAATAGCATCATTAGTATAAATACGATTGAATCAATTAAATGAAGCCATAACTTGACCCTTTTTCTACTGCTCTAGACAGTATCTAGAAAGGTTCATATACTGCCTTGTCCATATAGATTTTCTGTAGATAGAACATTTGATTGAGGCATTATCCCTCCGGTTGATTACTATATCTAGGAAATGAAGTTAGCTGTTCTTTCGCTCTTCACAGGATGCACTTATATGATTTTGGATGGTATTCAGATTATTTAGTAAACTATTTGGATAGTTGACTTTCGCACAAATAACAAGGATATCGTCATCATCATCATCATCATCATCTTCATCATACAGCCAATAAAGCTACATCTCCTATATATTGAGTCTCTGGTTGGATTTTCAACATAACTCTAATAAACTTCATCTTCTTATTGAATTAGCAAAATTCATCAAAGGGATAAATTGTTTTAAATGTTAATTATTCTGTTTTATGGAATTCTCTTTAATGTTACTCTTTGTTTTAATTCGAAATGAAACAATACTTGTTACAAAACTGAGAATATAACAACATCTTCATGATTTACATTGAATAATTTCATTGTTTAAATGACTTCATGTTTCGATTGTGCATGGTGGTGTGGGTGAGGGGAGGAGTTGTGGAGATAGTTAACTGTCAATTTTGATATCATGAATTGATGTGAATCAGACAATCACTGATCACTTGGAAGCACTGGACAGCTGTTTCGTTCTTGTGTAGGATGCTTCAGCAGTGCACATGTTTATCAAAACAAAGATGTTTGAATGAAAAATCTTCTTTACGTGTAATACTTATCGAATTCTACAATGATGCGTTCATAATTGACAGTCACAAAATAGTCATTGCTCTTTTAAGCATGATTTATTGAATACTTAAATAAAACTAATTTAAGTTATAAGAATTTTATAATGGTCAAATATTCTATAACAGCTAATTCAGGATTATGATGAATGTTGTAGAGATGTTAAAAATAACTAATTAGAGTTTCACGTATTTGATTAGTGTGATATTACAACAGTTTCATTGTGAGTAATGTTTACACTAAGAGTAAACTAACACCAAAATCTCATTAACGTCATTGAACACATCATACTGTTCGGAGCAATTATACCAAACTAGTTTCAAAAGGCTTGAACTGGACGATTCATAAAATAAGTAGCTCAAACTAAATGCGATTTCTGAACAATTTAATGAAGAAATTGACAAATAAGTCAACTAATACAACTGACTTCGAAGATTCAATTTGTGATAGTCACCGTAAATCACATCCAAATATCGATATTTTTCATTATCAAATTACTCTCCATACACAATCACTTATATGGAGAATTCCGGAGAATATGGACTACTTTACTGTAGTATATTTGTTAAATATCTCCATTAGTTTGATATTACGATGACTTTGTGTTGTAGGATGGTGCATTCTAGGTGTTCATGCCAAAGATGATTTCGTGTTGTGTTAATGAAATGATAGGGAATGTAAATGAGTGAATATTATTTTAAGGGATGACAAGTATCTAATGTTGTTTGATGTTGATAATTTGGTCTGTGTAAGCTAATAATAAGTTGATGTTTCAAATGGTGTAATAGCATACGTGATTGAGGTTGAAGTTTATTAATTCAGTTGATCACCTCTGATGTACTATTGTTGTTTGTCTATATTTTCTGTTTTGTTTTGTTGTTAATTATTCAAACTATATACCTAACATTGATGTAATCTGGTTGTTTTACATTCCTTATTTATTTTGTATTATAACTTAGCATATTTATTCCTTTGTTAGCTAAAAACGCTGTTTCCAATTTGATTTATTCAACTCGTAAATGCTCATTATCATGTATTTCCTCTGCTATGCATATGAACCTATATTTCTTTAGAAAATTGTTTGAAGACAAATTTTGTATAGTGAAAATTATTTCCTTGTTAATAATCATGTAATTATCATGTTTCCAGTTATGATTATGCATTAAGCTTACACTCCTATCTTTGAATTGGAATGATTAACGATATTCATCTTGTCGAATTATGCACCCCCCCATCTTTTGAACGTCTTGAACTCGATTGTAAATATGTGTGTATTCTGTATTTCATTTCAGAATACATTGGCACTACTAGTATATGGTATGGTGTATTACACTTTATTGTATTTCACCGTAAATATTCTACACATTCAGTGTATCTTGTATACAACATGATTGATTTGCATGAATTTGTATTCATTTATAACTAAGTTACGTATCTATTGGTGCACTCTGAACATCAGAAATAACACGCACTATCATGTTTGCTCAGTTATTTAGTTAGTACTTTCAAATTAAATTGACACATTTTAAGTAAAGTGAAACAGTGTTAGTTTGAACCTAGAAGTAGACTTCGGTAGATCTAAATAATTAAAAAATCTGTCTGTATAAGTCTTCTGTAAGTGAATCACAATATAAAGGTATGCTACAATTGTAACTCTCCCACCCCGCACTTAAAGAAACAAATCAAAAATTTATCCTTATGACCTATAGGCGGTTGAATTAATATATATAATAAGAAAATACTACTTATTTAACAGAATTGAATTATAAATCTATAGTTTGCGTTTCAATTTCAATGATAGAATACCTGATTTATATAAATTAAATTAATCTACATTTTAAATTACATTAGTCACTAGCATTATGTAATTAAGTTGTAAGATGTATCAAAATGCATCCAGTTAATATGTTAAATAATTACATATAATATAATAAATTAATTAGCACACCACGAATTTGACTGGAATTGTCGAATGTCAACTCTCTCTTTCTCTCTAGGTGAACTGAACGTTTACATTTTAAACTGTATTGATATATACCGTTGATGGATTTCATACATGAGCAAAATAAACTCACAATAAGAAGTGTTACCTCAATCATGTGAACAAAGCATATGTTAATAAAATAGTGTTTTCTCAAAAAAGAACTAGAAATCGCATCTTTACTGAATGAGATCAGGTTCAAACTGATGTTATATAACTTAAGTGGATGATGATTTAATAAAATTACATCACAATCAAACTAACCTAAATGAGGTTGAGAAACACCAAGCAAAATATATAAATAGCTCAACACTATTTGATTTTATAGTATTACTACATTCGGGACGACTTCAACAGCGCAAACTTATGACAGAAGTGAGCTGTGAGGTTATTTCCACAAATCAATGGCACCTTGCTCCGTCAACACTGAACTTGACTGGTTTGTTGTTGGCACTTATTCACTCATTTTTGGCACACCTATTTTTATTTCCTACCCCTCCCTTCCATACTTCATTCAGTGTTGCAGAAGTTTACTAGTTTTCCAGTCCGTTGATTAGCTGTATTTATCATTATCTTTATTGATTGCTGACTGGTCTGAAGTTCAAGCTCCTACAAATCCTCTTAATTTCCTTGTTTTTCCACTGTTTAAAGTCACCATATTCTCCCAGTTAAACCTGTGTCCATAACTGTCAGTATGTAATGATATAAGAGAAGATATGACATGGTGTTTGGTAGTTGACCAATGTTCATATTGGCGGAGATAAAGAGGTCAGCCTATGTGTCAACTGTAATCATTATTACAGTTTTTACAGTTCGTTTTAACCTCATCTGTTTACATGTCTTTCGGTCAACATGAAACTGACTGTAGTGAATATGTTGACTTGTGCACTACATTTAATCCTAACGGCCTCAATAGTTTGGTTTTAATTTCTGAAATGTATTTAATAAATGTTAGGATGATCCGTTCGTTAGTTTCAAATTTTGGTTTTTTGCGTTTGTTGGTGACGTTGTAGGAACTTTCTAAATAAAATTGTATACATTGCTGTTGCCTTAGAAGATCGACATTAGATGTTGTTCTTCATTTTTTCGTGTAGTTAGTGTAATTCAATATATTTTCACCCTTTGGAATAGTTTACACGCAGTTTACTTTGTAAGTTGTTGAATTGTCACTATTGTAAATTCGAATTCTTCGAATCAGAATCATTCACATTCATTGTAATAGTTAAAACAGTTTTCTTTGCATTATCTGATTTCGGAAATGAGGATAATGAATATTGGGTTAAGTGACTTGAAAACTCAGAAATTGATTCTTTTCAACATCACATACAGATGTTTCGTGTTGTGCTAAAACCTACTTTATTTTTAGATAAACACTAAACTTCATAATACAATTTCCGGTTTACTTCAAATAAGTCAATGTTTTTTTTCTTTAGGATGTCAAAGAATGTTATCTTATAAGAAAACAGAAAATTAACTAAAAGAATATAAATTAGAAACTAAACATAGTTTGACGACAGTTAAGCACCGAGTATATGTAAGATATGAAAACATGAAATTAAACTTGTAAACATCACAATAATTGAAAAAGATAATAGTTCAAAATGTAAACATAGGAATAGTCATAAATGAAACTTTGAGATCCACATTATGGATTGACCTAAGATAGAGAATTCTTAGAAGTCAAGAATCACTCAATAGGTATGTAAGTCTTCTACAATGTGCTTTCAATGAACTTTTCATGAATCAAACATAACACAATTAGATGTAGTAACGGACACATAACTAAGTTGACAGTCTATTAGTCAATCAACAGTAGCATTGGATAATGGTGATATAACATCTTAAATTAATTAAAGTAAAAAAAAATGTACATAGTCCCAGTTATATAGTGTTATGTATTCGTAGCAAGTCCTAAATGTCATTGGTATATTACTTGTTGGAGTTGTAATTGTATAGTGCTGAGGAGTCTGATAATAAGACAAAATAGCTATCTAATGCATACTTACTTTGATCATTTGTCTAATCAAGATCAGTCTATAATGTGTAACTCTAAACTCAATAATCTTTATCACATTTACTAATAAATAAGGTCACCTATGATAATCTACACTGATATATTAACTGATTGTTTTAATATGTTAAAATAACTTCAAAATATGAATATCAGTCATTTAATAATGAAGATGCGTGTATAATTCTAACGTAAATTTAGTGATAATACGGATCTTCATGTAACATACATACGGTTGTAAACGACAACTCCCCTCCTATTAAATAAGTGATATCTACAAAATAAACAGAAATCAACACATGAAATCAGATAAAAAATATGTCGTATGGAGATTGTATCTACTAGACATGTTCATCTACGATACTTTTGATTCTCATTTAGTCACCACTGAAAGCCAGTGAATACTAGACAACTGTTTGGTCTAAATATGCCGGTCTTAGTCAGTACACACCCTCAGCCTTATAATGGAACCGAACAATAGGTCCTTAGGTCTTATGGCAAAGGTTTAACCGCTAGCACCATTGGGCTGGCTAGTGTCCTATGGTAGAACCCCGATTATAACCAATTTATGATATAGCGTAACGACTAGTCATTTCTAAATGTGACAACTGTCTCACTTTTGACAAGTATGAACAGTTCCACTTACAAGCAAATTAAAAACCAACTATCACAAAATCACCTCAACTCAATTTTTATTCTGTTTGCTTCCCTGAAAAAGTTCGAATTCGGCCCCTTGACTACATTTTAAAGTTACACACATGGAATAGATTGTTCACATATTTTTAATAGATTTAATCCAATTTATAAAGAAAAGGCATTGGTTAGAAACGCAGTACATCAGGGCGTAAAAGATATTTACTTTCGATAAACTAGATGGAGAACTCATAAACACTCAACAATGCCAAGAAATAGTGAAAATCCAGACAAATTTATCGATAAATACCAAGAAGTATGACTGAAAAATTAAAAAACAATCCACCACCCAGTTTTAATCCAAGGGTGGTTATGCTGAACAATGATCAGCAGCAGAAAATTAATGCAACATCGAAGAGAACATGTTCTATAGAAAAATTCTTTCGTGTATATGACAATGGAAAATTGGTAAGTGGCCTTCTCTTGTTACTGCAAATTTTTTTTAAAATAAATTTGCATGTTTCTGCAAAAGCACTTGCATTGCAAGAATAGAAAAATGATTTCACATTAGATTTAAGAAACATTCATTGAAAACTCTACGATCAAATGGAACGATAACACTAAACAATACTATTGTGAGATATCTCATTAATACAAGATACTAAAAGAGATCATGGGATCTATTTTCATTGATTATGTCGATATGTCAAACCTTATCTACTTTTAATTTAAATGCCAGTTTAATTCCCATAATCCTCAGTTGTTATTATCACTTTCTTCAGTATTTTATTATGTAATCACTTAGGTTGTCACTATTGTTCTGACTACTTTTTCTGTACCTTCTACTGCATTGTTTTACTTATTTCCAACACTCTAAACATATTTAGATGGACTTCAGTTTAAAATCTTACATGGAGGACAGCTGACAGATACATTCCAAGTGAGGACCGGAGTCAGACAAGGCTGCCTACTCTCGCCAAATCTCTTCTTTCTAGTGGTTGACTGGATCATAAAGACCTCCACATCTGAAAAGGTGCAAGGAATCCAACGAACAAGTAGGATGCAACTCGATGATTTGGACTTCGCGGATCATCTAGCTCTTCTAGCCCAAACACACCAACAAATGCAAGGGAAGACAATCAGCGTAACAGCAACCTTAGCATCAGTGGGCCTAAACATACATAAAGAAAACAGCAAGATCCCCAAATGCAGCACAGGGAGCATCGACCCAATTGAACTTGATAGAGAAACTCTGGAAGAAGTGGATAACTGCACCTACCTGGGAAACGTCATCAATGAACAAGGAGGATCCGATGCAGATGCAAAGGCAAGGACTGACAAAGCAAGGGCAGCATTCCAACAGTTGAAGAACATATGCGACTCAAAACAATAGTCAACGAACCTCAAGGTCAAATTCTTTAATTCGAACGTCAAGATAGTTCTACTGTATGGAGCTGAAACGTGAAGAACTACTGCAAACAACCTCAGAAGTGTACAAGTATTTATAAACAACTGTCTTCATAAGATGCTTTGGATCCGTTGACTAGATACCATCAACAACAAACTTCTGTGGGACAAAACAAAACAACTGAAATCAAGTTGAGAAAGAAATTATAGAAAAACGATGGAGGTGAATAGGATACACATTGAGAAAATCATCAAACTATATAACAAGACAAGCACTAACTGGAATCCTGAAGGCCGAAGAAAAAGAGGAAGGTTAAAGAACACACTGTGTCGAGAATTGGAAACAGGTATCATAAGAACAGACAGCAACTGGAAACAGCTGGAAAGGATTGCTCCGGACAGGGTTCAATGAAGAATACTGGTGAGCAGCCTATGCTCCTCTGTGAGGGGTATTGTGAGTAAGTAAGTACATAATCTTCGCACGTTTACCATATTGATGTTCCTGAAATTGGGACAAACTAAATGGTCACACGTATTGATCTTCTGTGTATTTCGACTTTTAAAGAATAACAGTTTCTATGCATGATTTTAAATGACGAATAATGTAAACTTGCTTGTAGATGACGAGAATCAGACAAGATGAAATGAATCCATCTTATTCTTTATAGTATGTTGCTTTTACTCCATTCAAATTAATAAAAAGTATGAAATGTATGGATTTATAAAAATTCAGTCGATTGGAATTTCGCTAATTTTGTTATCAAGTATTCTTATTTATGATAAAAAATGTTGAAGACGATGTACATAGAGGAAACTTTATTGAGGATGACGTAATATCTATTATGATCTTTGTAGTCTGTCTAGATGCACGTAGATCAATTTGCTAGACATAAAGAATATTTTAAATTAGTCAAACAACATTAATAAACAAATTTTGACCATCAGCATCACTTTACATTTGTTCAGTATTGGCGATGGTTAGGTATCTGTCGTAAGACTTCAAAATACATGATTGTACTCTTTAGTAAAGTGATGTGTACACATTACTAAGCAGGGACATACACAGTTAAAACGATCACTTTGTATCATTTGTATCATTTAATTTGGATTGTGACTGGCAAGTGGAATCCAGGACGCGCGTTTCGTCCTATTTGGGACTCACCGGCTGGATGTACCTGCATCCCTGCACCAATTCACCCATTGCACAAACGTGACTGTTTGGACTCAGTAGTCTAGTGGTGTACCAGGTGGCGTTTGACACTAAGCGGACTGAGTTCGGATCCCACTGTGAACATCAACATTGGGAAGCAGGTACAACCAGCCGATGAGTCCCAAATAGGACGAAACGCGCATCCTGAATTCCACTTGCTAGTCACAATCCAAATTAAATAAACCTATCAGTGTAGTTTAATTTTCATAGAAACCCTTTAATCATTATACTGGGTTATATAAGGATAAATAATAAGTATTCTTTTTCTTTTTGAGAAAAAATTTCAATACTACTAAAAAGTTTATTTTAATTATAATCAACTTTGTCTAAATAATTTCAAATTAAAATGTTTCTACATGTTAACTAGAAACAAAAGTAAATTGAATTCATTCGATTAGGGTTTCAATCAGATTACCACATATCAGAATGGCTTATATGTAAAATCAACAGAACTCATGTTATTTATACTTATATCGTTTAGTGAGACAATCAGCGAAAACTGATCCATAGTAGGACATAGATTTTCCTATATTAACCAGTTTTATGTTGTGCGTCCTTTTGAGTCCTTGAAATTCTATTAATAATTTCTGCATTGTAATCAGTGTTGAATGGTTAATTATCATAGTAGGTTTTATTTTGTTATGTCAGCTTTAGCATAATAACTAGTTCGACTTCAATAGTAAAAGTTCAATGAGAGCTGATTCAAGCCTTAGAAGCATTTGATTCGATTTAAACATATCATAGTAAACTATAAGCCATTGAAGTAGATAGTCTGAATGTGCTAGAATCTTTCTGTTGATTTGACATGAACTTTAACTGATCAGTTTTTGTTGTCATGTATGCATCCTTTATATGTTTGCTATAATACACCTGTTGCTTAAAGGAATGATTTAATCTGTATTGAGGCTGACAAGGGTAATTCAGAATATACGTTTAGTCCTATTAAAGACTATTAAGTTGAATGCACCTGCGCCCCAGTGTTGATGTAAATACCAGGGCCACAACTCACATTGTTTCGTTTCAGACATCACGGCGTTCACTACTAGGCTACTGAGTCTAGACAGCCACACTCGTACAATGGGTATGCATACATAATTTGGCTGTGCTTGAATCTTCTCGTCGGTTGACTCAATGACGTGGGGGTGAGTATAGTTGCGTTTAGTACGAAACGAACTGAGTTCTAGTCTGGAGGTGAACATTAACACTAGGGTACAGGCTCATCTATCTGACAAGTCCCAACTAGAACTTAACTTGTTTCCTGGATTATAACTAAATATGTTCGACGTCAAGTATACACTACTTAATTAATCATAATCCTTATTATGGCTACCGTATAATTTAGTCTTCCAACAGCAAGTAACATACTTTAAAACCGATGACCACTTAACTGTATAAAAGCAAGACAACCATTAATGAATACTACTTAATAATAATAATGTTTTGTTGGTTCATTAGATTTTATTTACAGAATTTCATTACATATACTGAGTAATTTCCGAGAATACATTTTAATTACCAAAGAAAATACTTTTAGCTTCTGACATTAACTTGTCTTTAACACAAAGATGAATGTACATTACATTTGTTTAATCTATTAATATCATTTTCTTAATCATTTACCTTACTTAAAGTGTTTCCGGTGTTCTTGTAGACAGTTTAGTTGATATTACTGTTTATTTACAAACAGAATCAATTAAAATGACATATCATACCCATACATTTTTTTATCTAAGAGATTGTAGCATAAACTTCAAGAGGATTATGAAATATACTGAATATCAAAGACATTATATTGCTTGATGATATGTCGGATAAATTACTGAAACTAAGAAAGTTAATTTCAACAACGACTATTTTTTGTCTAGCTACTCATTACAAAATGGTTAGAATGAAAAACACATAAATTTCGGCTTCTAGAAATCAAATTGTGCACCGGTACTACTACTACTACTACTACTACTACTACTACTACTAGTAGTAGTAGTAGCAGTAGTAGTAGTAATAGTATTTGTAGTAATAGTTACAGCTGTAGTATCACATATATCTTTGTAGGATTATAATGTACTTACTACTATGTACAATAATCACTGAATAATTGCTAATGAAATTAAGTAAAATATATTTAGTTGATTGAATTCGTCACAGATTAATGTTGTCAGGGTAGCATTGAAAGTAATGGAGCACTTGTTAATTGCTTATTGTAACTGAATTGAATTCAATCAATTTAACGTAATACCGATCTCCATAAACCATCTCAAGTCAATCGAAGTATATTTGATAAAACTATATCATCTCCCCTTCTGTGATCAATGCAGTTCATAATAATGAATTCTATAGACAGTTTACCATTAAATAAGCCTTCAATATTTTCTTATACTGTAAAACTACAAAATGTTGGCATTAAACGTACATAGTTTCTACTGTTTCTAAGATTAAAAAAATATCTACTCAAACTTTCTAGTAAAAGCAACTTATTCAACGTAAAATATGCAACAATAAACAATAAAAAACTAAACAAATAAACTGCACTAATTAGATTGAAACATTTGCCTAGAAACTATTTGTAACTTAAACATAAAGAAAATGCATGATATTCCTTAATTTTATAAGAGATCAAAAATGGTTCTGTAAAGCTTTTCTCAGTACCAGTAATTTCATCATTCTCACAAACTATTGAATGATAATTACTGAAGAAAAAAGTAAAGAGAACAACACAACCAAAAACTGTCATTCATTTGATTAAGTTAGCATTGGGAAAATTTACTTAATAAATAAAAAAATGCATAGAAACACAATGAATTCTGGTCTTTCTACAAGTCTCAAAACATTAATGTTAGAGTTATAAGTAAGTTTCAATAACACTGAAATACTTTACTCTTTTGATCTTTTTCATGAATGTTCATGTTACTTACTAATAATGAATGAATATAAAAGAATTCCTTGGATGTACTACGCGAAAATTATTACATGTAGATGGATTAACATTCAATAATAGAAGATAAAATAAAGTTGAAATGGAGATAACTCAAATACAAGATGAAATAACAAAATTAAAAGCAAGAAATTGATAACGCAGTTATTTCGTTAACGAAGAAACAGCTTAGTTTCAGTAAACAATAAAGAACATTGATATTGCTTACGTAATCAATTTAATAACTAACTGATAACGATGCAAAAGTATGCATAGGCTAGCGATAATAACATTTGAAGCTTAGAAATTCAAGAGTATTGAGAATAATGTCATTTCTTTTTTCTGGTGACTATTCCGAAAAGAACGTCATTTTCAAAACATCGCTCGTATCAGCTGGAATCACCAAGTAAGTAATAACGAGACTATACAACGGGTATTAGGCAAAGGTGGTAAATCAGTCGATGAGGTTGTGAATCTTCGCCAACTGAGGTGGTTAGGATTAGTGTTACGTATGCCCAACCATCGACACGTGATGTTGGCTGTTATAGGAGCAGTATGGAAGAGTTTTAGGGGAGGCCGAAACAAACATGACATCAGTCCATGAAATCACTGACTGTTGGTTTGATTAGTATCCGTAGATGCAGACTGCCTGGTTGAAGTCCTCGCAAATACTGTAACCAGTGGCTAGAAACGCTGGGTGACGTGGCTCAGAATGGGTCACAATGGCGCAGATGTATCTATTTATTGTCCTCCCTTAAGTCGTGAGCGTAAAATTATTTCATAACTTTCTTTCCACGCTCCATCTCTTTCACCCTGAACCATATTCTATCCGTTCACTCCTCTTTGTTTTTATTATTATTATTATTATTATTATCATTGATATAACTTCTACTTCGATTATGTGATGTAAATCTTGCTGTGCATTAAAGATATGCTAACTTGGACCGATGCACACACGTGCCAAGTTCTGTGTTGATCATGCATGCATTCTGAAAAGAAATGAAATACACTTTTATGTATTATTTAACTGGTGAGCCATCATGTTAGTGTTGGGGATGTTAGATCCCCAAAACTCACTTGGCAAACCTGTTATTTTTGTGATTTTATTGTGTGAATTTTAATTTCCTGTTTTCGCGCCAAAAAGTCCCCTTCTCACCTTCAGTTCGTGTTTCCCACTTGGTAAGACACTAAATCTTATTGGTTCATTGTTTATTTTAGTACGCTATGATATTCCAAGGACGCTCTCTATTTTTGTATATATACGCATGAGTTGTGTGTGATGATGTCGTCTGACAGGCTGCCTGTGGAATAAACGCTTCTTGCTGTCTTTGGACTTCTTACTCTAGTTAGCTGGGCTGGGGCGCTGCGGATTAGCTTAGCTTCCTGTTATTGTGTCGCTATCTTACGTTCGTTAGCGGTTATCTTGGTGTCACCATAAACTCGCGAAACCTTAGCAGTTAGACAATACGGTGAAAGGATTCAGTCAAGTAATGTTTACAGTACACTAAGTTATCATGACTGTATAATTTTATAGTCTGACATCTAGAACTGACCGAAGTTTGACAACTATGGAAAAGCATGATGAATAACTCTCCCAGACTAGTATAAGATTTAAATATCAAACTACAGAAATAGTATTCAGTAATTTACAATTCTTGTTTCAGACAAATTGATCAATGTCAATAATTAATGAAAGTCAGCAATATAAAACATTTTATGTCAATTCAATGATTTGAAAATCAGACGTTAACTGTGAAGCTTGAATATTCTCACTTCAATGGTTGATGAATTCATGAATACTCTCTGTAAATTGTGTTGTTGCCTATTTATGATGATGAGTATATTTACCTGATCCTTTTTATTTTTTAACTTTTCACCATAGAAATTACATAAAAGTTTACAAATAAAGTTTTTTAACGGAACAAAGCTTAGCTGTAAAAATCTTCTTTTGATTAGTACACTGTTTAATGTCAATAAACATTCCCTTGGTAACTTGTTAATTCCTATTTAGATAACTTCATTTTCATCAGCGTTATATAAAATAAAAATGAAACTTTATTTCATTATTTCAATATGATTAACTTTCATTCATTCATTAGATCTTGACTGATCAGTTTTTGTTGTTTACTTCACTTGAAAATTTTTTATTTTATTTCACTAGTTTCATTTGATTTTTAATTTAAATTTATTACCAAATCAAGTGAAAAATCACCCTGGAGATAAGATAACAATTCATTATGTTTTGAAAAGTTTACATTTTTTTTTACACTTTGATAAAACGTATCAAATTACCATAAATGTAAATAAATTTAATTTGAGTTGGATTGTGATTAGCAAGAGGAATTTAGTACGAGTGTTTCATCTCATTTAAGATTCATCAGTTGTATGTACTTGTATCCCAGATTGATCAATCTCAGTCCAAAACAAATCAATAAGAAGATCTAATTCCATTCTAATTATAGATTTAGACAATTTTAATTCAATGAAATAATTTATTTAGTACATTGAGAAAAAAAACGAGAACGGACAGAAAAAAATGTAATTTAAGTGGAACATTAAAAAAAACAATTGCTATAAAGAAATTTCTATTGTCTAGAGACATTTTCCAAAAAGAAAAAAAGTTTTCTTTTCTAATGACCTGAAACAAAAATAATTAACTGACAATAAATATTGATTGTTCACAGGTCGAAAATCATGAGACATCGAAGGAAAGATAAGAACCAGGTAATGAAGAGAATTTCTTTTCAGATGATATCATTTACTGTATGAGGATAGGTAAATTCGAAACACAATTCAGATGGATCATTGTTGCTAGAGTTATACTACTAATTGCTTGATATGTGATGTATTTCGATGGATCACCTTTTGTGTAGACAATTCATATTAGTAATTATGTTTATGGAACCATATTTTCATTAGTCGAAATTGAAAGTTTCTTGTTGACACAACGATGAAATATTCTAGTTAAAGTTATTTTATTTTTCATACATCTGATTTGTAAAAAATTTTCATTAACCTTTAGATTCCTATGCAAATATATTTTGGACATTTGAAATGTCTGAACACTTCAGTGTATAATTTCTTTCTAATTTTCAACAAACTGTTTTACTAGAAAAAATTTCAATTGTTGACTTTTATTTATTTCTTCCTCAGTTACACAGTGGATTTTTATCAGCTAATTAAAACTTTACTCATGATCAATTCTCCAGAACTAAGGCTAATGCCAATAGATGAGTGAGTAGTAACCAAAGTAGTGATTTCCGCTATTTGATACTAACCCAAATTAACTTAATAAACTTGAAATTTAGACTGACACAAAACATCGGGATAACCATATGCCTAACATTGAATAATAATATGAAATCTGTAAAAGCGCTAAAAAGGCAAACAAGTTAATGTACACCACTAATTGGTTAATGCCTATATATTTCTATTCCGTTGAAAGTATTTCTCAACCTGAATAACACAATAATCACCCTGTCGACTGCTAAAAGTGGTTGATATAGATTTGTATATCTGAGACCACATGAATTCTTTTATAGCATAAAAATATTTGGTAACAAATAATCATAAACCAATAACTACACAAGGAGAATTGCAAGAAAAGTTAATTGCTATCAACCGAAGCTTATCTATAAAGTTAAATTTATTACTGTCTAACAAACGTACTGTTGATTTTACTTGAAAGTATGTATGAGTTTTTTGGTACTACGTATGGCTTTTGACTTGTTAAAACGAATTAAATATCCCATCAAATAGCATAAGCAGGTTGATTGTAACCGCTTTTTCAATTCCAATAAGTTACATTTCACTAGTGGTGGTCACAAAGTTTTCATTTAATTATATTTTAAAATAGGTTACCCTTCGTTAACTGATTACTTAGTAATGTCCATTAAATGCTCTTCTAAATGTTTTTCTTTCTAGTATGGTAACTAATTGATAACATTCATCGTTAAATTACATAAGGCACCATTAAAATTTAACGATTTACCTACAACGGTTATCAACGATAAATTTTAATCAAACTACCGACTGCAAATGGCTTCAAAAATATCTTAGTTTAATTGACCTACTTACTATTTTTCAGTAGTTCAAAAATGATGTTATATCTTGGGATTACCGTATGTACAATTTAAAAGTAGTTGTATCACTCTTGATGTTGTTGTTGGTATAAAATGATCAGCTTTTGTTGCTATTTAAGCATCCTAAGAAAATTACTTACCATTAGTGAAGGCTATTAGGCATTAACTGTGGAACCCGAAGGCACTGGGTTCGATTCCCAAGCAATGCTGAGGAGTCCCACACTAAAACGAAGCAACTATTTAGTGCTCCTTGGTTTTCAGTAATATCCAGTTGACAATAATCTGTGATGAATACAAACAACTAAAGCATGATACTCTTGCTGATCTAGTTAAATAGTGACTATTAAAATGGAAGTACTAACAGTAGTATATCAGAATTTCATTCTTAAATTTATGTGTATATACGTATACCAATGGCTTCAGACATAATTTTTTTCAGTTTCTGGATGTAGTACGTTGATAGTAAAACAATTAATAACCAAAGACATAATTAAGGTTTAAGACTGAAACAATTCGGCTGTTGCTATGTTTCCAGTAATTGTGCACTTGTTTATGTATTATACTTTCAAAATGGAAAATGTATGCATATGGTTTCCTTTCTAAATTTCCACTTTTCTAACCATTCTCATTGCATAATGTTCTGAACAACTTTCTAATAAAGCTTGGTTTATTAAATTACCAAGTGGAATAACAGAGGGGAAGATTGTATGAATGGTTTACCGATATATTGACCTGATTGTGGCCTAGTGATAATTTGCTCAAAAATCAAAGTGATGTGACATCCCTCAGAAAATGGATACCAAAAAGTAGAATTAATATTCAGGCAGTATGAATCATTTTTTTCATAACGGAATCACGCACTTATATACAAAATATTTTTTACGAAGTAAGCACAGTCAAAGTTTATTTAAATCATAATTGATTGTTAGGTGATGATCTTGCACGTTACTCGCAAATCAGCGAAATACATACACGTAGATCAAGCTTACTTATTACTATCCATTTCAGCAAGCTTGTTTTACTCTACTCAGCCTATATAATAATGAATAATTTGTAATCGGAATTATACACCACCTTCTGAATCAAGGCTTTACCTTTGTAAAGACTGGTCAGTAGTTTATCAGTGATAGATCCACGCATGTTCGTTTATTAATTCAAATAATCCTATGTAGCCAGTTTTCTACACAAAAGACCATATTCCTGCGTTATTTCAAACAAATGCAGAAATTATCAGACATAGGGACTATTAACTTTTTAAATACTGCAGTTTTTCCTTTTCAATAGACGTTGAATATTAAATCAAGATAACTGGAGCTGTTACTATTAAATACAAATTGCAGGGTAGAGTGGCACAAGTTTGGAGATTACCAACTCCCCTCCCCTCAACTATATAGGTAAATTCATTGGCATCAACACAATTGTACTTCAATGAAAGAGATCTATAAAACTCATATTTTAACCTTTGATCCACAAGAATCATTCGTCTTTAAACATGATTGCTCTCATTAGTTACATATTGTAAACTATTCCACTTCCCAACTTCATGTTTTTTTTCCTCACCCCCCCCCGCTTTGTGTGACCTGTTCTTGATTGTACATTTATGTCATATAGTTGAAGTGATATTGACATTACTGTATTAATTATGGTTGTCATCGTCATAGTAACAGTGGTATACATTTCACTTATTCATATCAATTTTATTTCTCTGAAAGAAATATTCTTAAGATGTGTGTTATTGTATTATTGCTTCAATAACCTTTCACTTCTACTAATGAGGCATTTCGCAAAAATTCACAATAAAGTTAACGTGAAGTTGGCCATATCCTATTGGTAATGCAAAAGTTAGTCATTAAATGTTTTAGGTAGACTCGAATCATATGTTTGCCTATTGTAATCTAATGATATTAGTAAACCAATAACTGAAGAATTTAAGACAACAAAAATTATTTAAAATAAATGTTCTTTATATTCAATTTTTTTCACGAAGAATTTCAAGACTTGAAACTGTATGAGTTAGAAACATAGAAAATATGTAGTTGGTGAAAATAACGACACCTAAGAATAATAGGAAGTAGATTAATCTGAGAAAAAAGAGGTATTCATTCAGTCATTGACTTGAAAGAGCCGTTAAACAAACATACCCTACTACCAAACTATCATAATGTACAAGATTTTCAATAATTTAAATATAACTAGTCAAATATTCGTCTAATGTTATCTCCAATTATGTTTACCAGTTTACATGTATTTTCCATGTTAATACATTAGAAGGTCATATAGACAGGCATCTTCACGATATACTGAGTATATCCCGAAGAATTTACATCTTTTAGATGTTCGATTACAAATCGTCCATTAAATGTATGGCATAAAGTAGACAAAACGGATACGTTTGAAATAATCAGTAAACAATACACTTCGATGTTATTGAAATCCGCTGAGGCGATTGAGATTTGAAGATTTCAACATAACCTTTATATTCAAAACATGTAAACCTTTAATTGCCTTAGTAATAAATAGATTCTATCCTTTCATTTCTATTTTCTTCCTTATCTTCATTCATTCACAATAATTCAGTTAACATAGAGTATACAAAATAACGATTTTGTTAAGTTTGATTGGTTAATGGTGTCAATGAATTTAGATGATACGTAGAGATCACCATGGCTGTCAAAAGTTCATTATTTAGAACTAATTTGTTGACAATCAACTGAATGTTACAAAATTTGATAGAATGTTGAAATAAAGGTGTTTACTATATTTTCATGTAACAAAAAATGTATCACAACCAATTATATGAAAATATTTACCTACTTAATCAATAAGGAGAATTATTTCTATGGTGTTATATTTGGCGATTTAAGAAGAGTAACTAACTCCCTGAAGTGTTTTACCGAAGACTATTTCACTTATTTTGAGTATGTGTAAACTGATTATTTTATTTCTATTATTTTCATGTTCCTATAGACCTAACCTCCCACTGAACTAATAAATTATTATCGTACTGTTATCATTCAAGAACTATGATCAATTAATCATGCACCTGTATCATCAGTCCTTAGTCATTATTGTTTTCGTTTTGCATAGATGTTATTCCGCTTATTGGTGTGATGCGTAGTCACGTTTTGTGTGTATATAAATGGATGAGTGAAATATAATGCTAATGATTGACTGAATGTCTAATGGTTGACTTAGTTATCTTGTGTTCTTCATTCCGGCTCGGGAACTAGTAGTCATAGATCAGGCATTTTCAAGCACTGATTAGTATTATTGAGGTCACACTATTTTCCGTACACTGTGACTTATTCGATCAACATATAACACATGGTAATTAGTTCTAAAATAATTAAAAAAGACGAAGCGAACGTATAATACTGCCAAAATTGTCCAATAAAAAGTACAAGAATGAGGAAAAGTGACAATCATATACAACAGTAATATGAAATTTTAATTAACGTATATGCGAATTTTATGAAATAACATAAGAAAGTGCAATGAGTACATAAACAATATGGATTGAGTTGGATATTAATAGTCAATAATATCAGTAGTTGTTTAATAAGCGTTTATTATTACCATAGTAATTTGTGTATCTACAAGTGAGTGCACTTCATGATTCCACGTCGTTATGCAAATTATTGAATAAATTTCTTTTCACATTGAATCCTAATGAAATCTAAATTATCACTAAAGGAAGTATACTAACAAAAATTATAGGAAATATGAATTAATTTGATTATAAAATTACAATCACGAATGAAGTAAAATAAATCATAAAACAATGATCAGAAATTGAATGATGATGATGATGATGATGATGATGATGATGATGATGATGATGATGATGATGATGATGATGATGATGATGATGATGATGATGATGATGATGATGATGATGATGATGATGATGATGATGATGATGATGATGATGATGATGATGATGATGATGATGATGATACAAAGAACAACGACTGTAGCAGAATAAGATAAATTCATTCATTTCATAGTTTCTCTTCACATGCTTTACAGTCTAGAAACAGTAATAGTAATCATGAATTGGAATCATTGTACATACTCTATACAGTGTTAATCATGAATAATTAGAAGCGGCGGAATAGTTGTAGAAGAATTATCAAATGCAATTACATATTCATACGTTAAGTAATACAAAAATTATTGAAAAAATTTTATGAAGCCATACTCAGATAAACTCTTTGGACAATGAAGATTGGGGTCAGAAAGTATGTGATCACAATTATGAAGTATGCAGATTAATAGAATAACAAGGAGTAACTTTCAAAAAGAGCAATGACTAACTAAAAGCATGAATCAACTCGTTACGTAATTGTACGTTTGTGACTAAAGGCAATTCTACATTTATCTTTCTTTTTTTAAACACGCTGGGATTTATTTTAATTGGTTATCCTGAGATGAGGTATGTATACAGACACTAGTAGGCGTAATGTTTCCATGGGATGAAAACAATCGAAACCAAATATTGTTCTTTAATGTATAACATTATCTTCCACCGAACATTTGTTGAGGTTTGCATTCATGCAAAATGTTTTCTACTAAATACGTTTATCATTTCAACTAATGTAGAAATCTATCAGAGTTAACAATAAACAGTCATTTTGTCGAATAAAAATCTTACTTTGTTAGCCATCCTGAACTATTATTTTTTAAATCTTATATCAGCCTTATAGTTATTCACTTATTAGGATTAACTATGAATTGTGATTTCTAAGTACATAACACGATTGAAGTATACTATTCACCGTAAACTTACCATTCAAATAATGAATAGTATCAGTCTGATAATGTATAATAAGACGATTTACACAATGTTTTATTTCACGTACAGTTTACTATCTGCCTGCTTTAACCTTTAGGTAGCAATAAAGATGAAATATTTGACCATACAGACTATTAACATATTCTTATCGTTATCAGTTTGACTATTCATCAAATGTGACAATCAGAGATTATGATAATACAATATGCAATTGTCCTATTACTTAATAACTTTGGAAAAATTGCAACATTTTGTGAAAAGAAAAATTGCTTCGATTTAACATAAACTATATTTCATCGT
Source organism: Schistosoma japonicum (assembly GCA_025215515.1). NCBI lineage: Eukaryota > Metazoa > Platyhelminthes > Trematoda > Strigeidida > Schistosomatidae > Schistosoma > Schistosoma japonicum. The sequence goes on along the minus strand of CM046069.1, from coordinate 33,875,020 downwards.
AAATACTATGAATGATTCACTGTTCACTTTATCAACCACTACAATATAGAGTAAAACTCTAAAACTTGCCATACGCTTTACTTTACCCGATGTTGCTTATTATGACTTATTCTAATAAATGTTTAAGGTGTAGACAAGTTTTCCTAATGTAACGGTATGAAATTTACATTTCTTTAGTATTTCTAATCAGTATGAGCTTTGATTGTTCATAAATTAAGCTTAATTGTTTGTATTTGTCATAGATTGATATCGATTGAGTACCACTGAAAACTAAACAGCACTGGATAGCTTTTTAGTCCTAGTATAGTAGTCACTGGTAATGAGCAACCTCCATTAAGCCTAAGAACTGATCTCAAAGCCTTCAGGTCTCACGCCAAACGGTAGGTCACACTGCTACTGAGTTGATATCAAATAGCAGAATTCCTATGAGGATTATTCACTGTTGCTGGTGACAACTGTCGCACTCCCAACAAGTCTTAACGCCACAAATCACAACTAATCACTAGAACTTCAAAAACATTTCAAAGTTAGTCACTAGTGTGCTGATTATAGTAAATTATACTATATTCTTTAAATTGTAAATCAGTCAAATGTAAGCAAGGTTCGATCCATAACTAAGATAACAAGTCAAGTGATAGTGTATGCGTGTCTTTATGTGTTTGTAAGTGTTGTAAAAAAATAAACGATCACGAGGGGTAGATGATTACAATAGAGTTTTACACTTAATGTTGATAGTTTGTGAATGCATTCATTTTCATGAAAAGACTTTTCTATGTTTATGATGATATTGGAGGAAAATAACATTCGTATAATGATAATAATCATTTATCATAGTACAGATTTTACAATAATTGCACCTATGAATTGTTTCATTCATTGCTGTATCCAAAATTACCACAAAAAGCTGTCCAATATTTATTTGACTTCGAGGTAAATGTGCATCGCATTCTTTAGCGATTTCTTCTCCAATAGACAAAGTTTATTTCAGTATCGGTTTACCAATTATTTAAAAACCCCGAATCACAAAGTGGCCGTACTTCGACTTTTCGAATTCTAATAACGCATTCTTCAAAGCTTGTTGAGTAAGAAATTCTGTGGAATAAGTTGATATTGTTCATCATTAGGAAAAGAGGAGATATTTTTCAAAAATGAAGTGTTTACATATCATTAATATTGGACAAATTGCGACAGAGTTATGTAGGCAATAAACATTGTGAATTCTTTCTTCAGTATGAGAGAAAAAGTTTTATTAATACAAAAAAGTTGTTATAGACGAAAAGTTTATCCAATTAATCTGTGTTCGTAATTAGGTATTCAAATCTTCACTATTCTCTAAAACTGTCACACCTACGCGATCCCTTGATTTGGTAATGAGTCCCCCCCCCCACATTACGTAATGGCATTTCTAGAATAATCATTCAATGTATTTATAATTACTTTAAATTCAAACTATGTTACATTTTTACCTAAACAATTTAATGTTATCTGTTAAACGCAGCAATATTTTAAACTATCTAAAATTAATATTATGTGTATAGTCTCTGGAAATACAACGACATACATTGAATTCAATGAACTCCACAAATGATGTTACTGTTGTTTGATATCAACATTTAGAGGAGGCTAAACACAAAAAAACTTAATATAAAATTTGAAATCATTTAAAATTAAATCACCATGAATAAGACATTTCTGTCGGCGTTTCAAGTTAATTTGTGATATTAACAATACAGACAAGATTCTGATCACTTTCTTACCTAATCTTCTACTCTAGATAATTCTCACAATTAGTAGAAAATACTATTAGATCTCAAAAACACATCAATATCCACGTCGATTTAGGAATAAAAATAGTGGCCATCTATTGATGATATTCGTGATTAACAAATAAACGATGCATTCACCACAACCACTTAAATTCAAAATACTCCCTAATATTTATCCATTAAGTGAGATTTTGATTTGTTATATCACGTACTAATTCTAACTGGATAATTAGTGAAAGCTGGAAGGCATGAGATCCCTAGGATTGATTTGGTAAACCTAATATTTCTGCGAATTCCGCCTGGAGCCTTTCTAGGGTTGCTGCAGGTCCTAAACAAGGATTAAAGAGGAGGGTTAGACAGGGGGTTAGCAACCTTGCTAAAAAATCGTTAACCAGTGAAAATCATTCTAACTTTGCCCTGGGTGATGGAAAATCTTCATTTCGAAGAGTTATGACGTTTTATAGTAAAAGCCTACCTTCTTCGAAAGCCACGAGAATGTTACCTTTTCTGACAACTACACTAACAACTAATATAGGTACATGGAATGTCCCCATGATGTGGGGAACAAGAAGAAGTATCCAAAAAAGAAATGAAAAGATACGACTTGAAGATACTTGGAATAAGTGAAACCCATTGGTTACAAGCTGGACAGCAACGACTGCCCTCAGGCGAATCGCCTTAATACTCCGGGCACAAAGAAGAAAACGCTACACACACAAGGAGTAGGACTAATTTTGTCCCAAGAAGCATGGAAATCCCTTATATCGTGGGGACCTCATGAACTTAGGATCATGAAAGCATCCTTAAAGATTAAGAAGGAGGGAATTACAATGAATGTCATCCAGCGCTATGCACCCTTCAACGACAACCACGAAGAAGACAAAGATAAGTTCTATGCGAGCTTGCAATCAACCATTGATAAATGCTCAGCCAACAACCTGACTATCCTAATGGAAGACTTCAACGCCAAGGTTAGAATGGACAACACCGGATATGAGGACATCTTGAGACGACATGGAATGAGAGAATGAAACGTAAACGGTGAGAGGCTTGATAACTTATGCGCCCTCAACAAAATAATTATTGATGGCACCGCACTTTCTCACAAACGTTTACACAAAACTATATGGGTTCCACTGGACCACATTACGGAGAACGAAATCAACTTCATCTGCATCAATAAGTTTAGAAAGACCATGGAAGACTTAAGAGCAAGAAGAGGAGCTGACATGGCCTCAGATCACCATCTAGTGGTGGCTAAAATCAAGCTGAAGAACCAATGGGCAACTGGAGCAGCAGTATTTCAAAAGTTTAATACAACCCTTCTCTGTGATACTAACAAACTCAACGAATTCAAAATAATTCTCAACAATAAGTTCCAAGCATTTCATGATCTACTAGAAAAGGGTGGAACTAATATGGAGGACAACTGTAGAGAGATTAAAGAAATGATAACTTCGACATGTCAGGAGGTTTTGGGTCTTAACGAGCATCACCATAAAGAATGGATTTCTGTTGGTACTCTCGATAAGATCGAAGAAAGGAGGAGCAAGAAGATAACAATTAATAATAGCCGGATAAGAACAGAGAAAGTCAAGGCACAGGTCGAATACACAGAAGCCAACAAGCAGGTGAAGTGGAACATTAGGTCGCATTAATAGAAATCTGTTGAGGACTTAGCAATGACGGCAGAAAAATCTATAAACGAACGAAACAGGAGGCACCTACATGATACAACGAAGAAGGTAGCTGGGAAATTCAGTAAACCAGAACGGCCAATCAAGAACAGGGATGGCAAACCAAACACTGAAGTGAATGAACAATGAAACAGGTGGGTAGAACACTTCGAAAAACTGTTGAATAGACCAGTCCCACTGAACCCACCAGTCATCGAAGTAGCTGCCACGGATCTTCCTATAAACACTAACCAGCCAACAGTCGACGAAATCAAAATGGCCATTCGACAAATCAAGAGTAGCAAGTCAGCAGGGCCAGACAACATATCAGTGGAGCGAGGCACTGAAATCAGATATAGAAGCAACTGCAAAGATACTTCACATGAGTTATTAGCCGTCTATGAAACTAAGCACTGGCTGACAGTGAACTTCTTCCTCTTATTAACTTGGCTGGAGCTCAGAGGAATAGTTTGGGCCTACATCTCATGCCATGCATTCGTTAGTTGGTATCGTGATGTCCTCTTAATTCGCAAACCATAGCAGACATGTTGAAGGAACTTAAATTTACTGATTTAACTGAATATATTTCTGTTCATATGATATTTATATACTGAATATAACCTACAACTTTTAATGACACCTATAAAAGGCAATAATTCACAGTGACATTACTTTCTTACTACTTGAATATGTTTTCTGTAAATAGTTGACTATTTATATGAATTTTGTTTGATTGTCGACCACCTTGATATTATTCTTAATTGTTTCATTCGTTAACTGATCCCTTAACAAAACAGAGATAAAATGTAAAGATTTGAACAGACAAATATTTGTTCAGTTACACATTCATTATAATTTTCTGTCTAGTAGTTAGAGTCATTAATCTGACTGTACTAGCTTCTCATTACTTACTGCTAAACAGTTCACTTCTATTATATTTGGGTAAGTATTAGATACATCTCACTGTGATAGTCAGCTTAGCTGATGAATTCATTTGTAGAATCATTAAGCATGAATACAAATCCTTAGTAATAAAATATTACATAAAGAGATTATTTATGCTTGGTAAAAAAAGAAATAGGCTTAGTTAGAAATTAACACTTTAGGTCAATGAATAGCGAATTAGTAATCGTCATATTATAAATTTCGATTCATGGTGATGCAGACCCATGAGAACCATTTTGTTGCTGAATCAATTAGTATAAACTAATAAATCAGTTAAGTAACTTTTGGCTGTTTAAAAATCTACTTATCTTAAACATCAGTTAGCTGTAGTCATAAGTGATGCATTATTTCTTGATATGACACAACTCCATGAGTTATAATGTTATAGTGTATCAGTTATAAATGTTGTTGATTCCTGTATCATCAGCAGAGATTCGTGCATTTAATACTTGACTCAAAGTAAACCAACAGAACTTATGTAGTTTCCTATACACTCATTTACACGAAGAATCTATAATATTAAAACAGAATACAAATAAAATCACTTATGTTTGATTTAACACTACTACTTAACAAAGATACCACATATATCGAGATAAAAAAGAAACAAGAGAGCCTTATGTGTAGTGTTGAGGCTGTTTAACCCTCAAATACAAATTCTTAAGAATAAATCAACTGTAAGATCACATATTGATTTAAGGTGAATCAGTTGAAGCCCTGATTACCACCTTGAGCAACTCTTATATTGTTCACTTCTTTATAGTATGAGTGTTCAAAATATGATTAAACTGCTTCCTTCCTTCAGGATCGCTGGAATTTTTGCCGTTTGTTGAATTCAGTTGGTCTTAAATATACTCATATCTAATTCGTCGCATCGAATTCTTATTTTACGTGCACCCCATTAACTTTATATGTGTGAAGAAAATTGATATACGATAATGATATGAACTAGGGATATATTGTCAACTGAACTCAGCATAACTACAATCAATAATTAACAGTTCTCGTAACCAATTGTTTTAAATGGATTTAGTAAGTTACCATTCACACACTCGAGCTTTAGAACGAAACTTTCATTATGTTAAATAACTCATCATGATTTCGGTCCATTTTATTCTAAATTGTACTCTGTAGTCTTTATTCGGTAAAATATTCATTTTTATTAACATTGTGTCTATTCAGAGTGATAAATTAATTGATCAATAACTAATTGAGGCATGGCAACTTGAACTGATGTACGCATGTACCAAGTTCTACGATGTAACTGACTGACTGACTAAATATGACTAAATTGATATATAAAAGTATGTACTTGAACAACAAATAATTTTGGGTCTATATCAATAAATCTTTAAAAGATTTACCTGTTGGTATAGCCAGATCTAGCAGGAAAGTATAGTTAGTAATCATTAACATTAAGTGTCTCAAACTATATCATTAAGATACATCACCATTTTATAGAAGATTTAGCAAATACTGAGAAATAATTATCCACAAGATTGATAATCTTTAGATAAATAATGAAATAGTTAGTTACGGATATGAGATTTAAAGCGCCGTCTGAATAACAACATATAACACTATAAAGTGTGATGTACATAAGAAACAAACTCATTCCACAGTAAACTATCAGGGAAGTAAGCATTTCGGGAAATTAAGAAATGAGAAAATTAATCTACTTGTAATATTTACGTCATATTCAAAATCCTTTAAATTTTGAGGAGCTTAGATTATTTACGATCACTCCAATGTTCATTAAATATATCCCACTCAGTTCTGTCAATCATTTTCCAGTTTATTTAAATGGTAGATGTGAAAGCTTAGTGACATTAAATTCGAACACTTATATTTTTGTATTTTCCACCCGGACATCTTGGCTACACCACAATTATTTGTTAAATAAGGTAGCTCAGGATAACTCGTTGTAAGTTGCTACCTAATATATAACATTCACACATCACATGAAAGGAGATGCAGGATAAAATATAATTACTGAGTAGTGAGTGTTGTGAATAACTTCAACTTCCTAAGATTGTCACCAATGTAGTTCGATGAAATAACAGAATATATCCACCGCCATATTCTTCTACAGTCAGTCGGTCAGTCAGTTACATCGTAGAACTTGGTACATGCGTACATCAGTTCAAGTTGCCATGCCCCAATTAGCAGATAAAGATTAAATTGTCGGATCAAATCCCAGAGTAGTGGAGGTAGTAACAGAGTAAATACTAATGGAAAGGCATAGAGATCAGAGATGAGATTCGAGATAAAAAGTGGTTCAGTAAAGAGAAAATTATAATAAGCTCAAAAATTAGAATTTGGAGGAAGACAAGGAGTGGAAGCACCTGTGCCATTGACAGCGATTTTGAGCCATATCACATAAAGTCTCTAACCATTTGTTACGATCATCGAGTGGGCCCCAACCAGGTAGTCTGCATCTATTAACATGGCTCAGCCCGATTGTCAATGACTTCATGGACTGGTGCCATGTTTTCGTCTGGCCACCCCTAGCTTTCTTTCAGCCGACTCCTACACGAGACAACATTGCTCGTCGAGGTAGACGGTGGTCAGGCATACGTAACACATGTCCTAACCACCTCAGCTGGTGAAGATTCACTACTTCATCAATAGGCTTGCCGTATTTACCTAGTACTCTATTCCTAACCCACGCACTACTTATTCGGTGGTACCAGCAAACACGAGCAATGTTCCGGAGACATCTATGAAAAAAATACTAGAAGCCTATGAATATCCTCTATCCTTAATGGCTATGTTTCACATCCATAAAGTAAAACGGATCTAAATGCTACGCAGTAAATGCGTCCTTTCATCAGGAAACGAATGTCTCGCCTACGTCACAAGTGACGCAAATTGGCAATAGCCACTCGGGCCTTATGTATACGAGCAGAGATTTCAGCAGACACCAGACAGTCAGGACAATTGAAGCTCCGAAGATAAGTAAAGCGGTTAACACATTCAATTGCTTTGCTCCCTACCACTAACTTCAGTGCCAAATTAAGCCAATGCTGAAGTAGCATTTTGCATTTGGATGAGGAGAATCGCATCTCAATCATGCTTACATTCATGTTTAAGGTTGTCAAAAAATTCTGCATTTTATTAGCATCTTCACCCAATCGAACTATATCATCTGCATATTCTAAGTCAACAAGTTTATCTCCTGGGAGGAGGTCAACCTCAGAGAAATCAGACGATGATAATGTTAACTCTAAAAGTATGTCCATGATAAAATTAAATAAAATTGGGGAAAGCGAACAACCTTGACGGACACCACTAGAAGTGATCAATTCCGACGACAATCTGCCATAAGCTCTAACACGACATGTGGTGTTCGAGTAGAGAGCTAGTATAAAGTACTTCTCCGGCGCGCCTTTCAGTGATAGACATTGGCACATAACCTTACGATCAATAGAGTCAAACGCCACCTTAAGGTCAAGGAATACAGCTATTTTCGGGCTACTGAAAGTGTGTCTATGTTCCAGAACCTGCCGAAGTGTGAATATTTGGTCTATACAACCACGTCCAGGTCTGAAAACACCTTGGTTTTCTCGAGTTTGCTCTTTACGAGCTTTATTTAGGCTTCTAAGTATTATTGAGGCCAATATTTTAGACACTATATTCGTTAAACTGATTCTTCGGTAATTGTCACAAGAGGACTTCTGCCCTTCCTTATAGATTGGGACGATTAGTGATCGAGACCAGTCAGATGGGATTACACCAGTTCCCGAATTCTAGCCAAGATCTCAGTTAATTTCGCTGCTACAGCTGGACCACGGTCCTTAAATATCTCAGGCGTTAATCCATCAGGTCCTGCTGCTCTCCCTCGCTTTAAGTTCTCAACCTCACTGAAACTTGGGGGACCAATATTAATTCGCCATTCAGATTGTTTGGGGATGGTGGACAACAGGGATGACGACGAGGGCCAGTTGAACTGTTCTCCCATCGGTCTAATCTTCTGGATCGACAGTGTATAATGGAACCATCTTTTTCGGAGGTAGTTTCACTTACAGTATTCTTCTTAAAATTAGGCTACCTGATTATATGGTATGTTGTCAAGTAATTTAAACAAAATGATAATTCACTTAAACTAAAAATTAGACACTGGCTACTCATTACATTAGAATAGCTTAGTTATATGCCATATAATGAAAATTACATAATGTCTTTACTGATAAATAACTATATGGCTTATAAAGTGCAACTGTTTATGGGACCATATATGACTTAACTTGTTTTCAGATATTCACTAATTTACATGTAACCAAATGCGAAGATAAACTGGACAAATAAGAAATAAACAGGGGGGTGACAATATTTTGTTAAGTCAAATTTTAGATAATAATTCTGTAATAACAATTCATTTTGAATTCCAAAACAAGTGAATGGTCTGTAACGAGTAAAATTAACTGAAGTGTATGAGAGAGAATGGTTGTAGACAAAAGTAATTGTAGATAACCGAGACTTATTGATCCATTTTTCAGATGTTTGAAGATTATTTAGTTCTATGATCCATATCTTGATAACACGTTTGACGATTTATGATAATTAGATTTTACTAATAGCAAATGTAAGTATACATGCATGAAATTAATATTAAAGTCAACATCTTCAGACTAGACATATATTTCAAAGTCTGTATTAATTAAGCATATTCGTAGTTGAAGTAAAGTTTATCTTCATACTTGATTCTATGTTAGAAATCTTACAAGTTATAGGAATTCAGCAGAATATTAATGACAGTTTTACTGACTTAATACTCTCATTCAATAATTTTGCATTCTTCTTAATTGAAGAGAACACTTTGTCTTACCTTCACCGCTTAATTCTAGCTTCTTAAAAATAAGTAAGATATTTTCTTAACAAAATGTTGTGTCTTGAATTCATCTTCAACACTAACTTTCCTACTTAATGTACAATAATAATTTACATTAACTTTATAGTAAACCTTTCACAAATTATTTCTGCAATAAGCTATAAATCTTTATATCAACAAGTGAAAGCGAATTACTGAACGAGATAAACAGGAACCAACACAACGTCTTTAATATCAAATGACTGTGAACACATAGTTTGCCTTATGGGAATCAAACACTAAATCTCATTCAACATAAAGCTCAGATAACCATTAATTCATTTAGAAATGATGCACAAGCTGATAAGTAAATTCGAAATTTCCTGCATGAGTGATATTTGATATATGGCTATAGAAATCGTATTCTATCTAAATGGTAGGCGAAAAATATAAGAATAGGAGGTGAAATATCTAGCCACCACATTAATGTTTTGGTGGATCACTCTAGAACAGTTGTAAGCAATATTACTTTGACAATTAAACATTCAACCAAGTGTTCATCTTTTTTTTCTCTCTTGGAGCGATAAAAGAAAGTACATAATGACAGAATTGGATAGAAACACAACATTTATACATGCTTGATAACAACTCTAATTACTGAATTATCACTGGTATCAAATGCATTATGGAAATGAACAACATTGTGAGATGCATCTGCATTCTACGTTTTCAATCATTAGGATCAAGAAATAAATCTTATAGCTGAGTTGAAAAATTCAGCTTGGACAAAGACCAAGAGATACACATTAGTCGATATTATCTTATGTAACATGAAAAAACTGAATTTATAAATGTAGAGTCTAATAAAAAATTTGCAAAACATGATTGCTCCTTCAAACACTCTTCAATTTTCAATTACAATTCTTTGTGATGCGATTTAATCCATAACACAGACAATAATTACGCTCTCCACATATATGAATCAACATTCTAGATGTTAAAATATCAATAAAATGTAAACCAGTGATACAGACCACTTATTTGTTTGTTTAGAAATTTTTTCTTTTGTGAAATTTACAATTCAAATTTCTCTGACATAAATTGTATGTCTTTGATCTGCTTTTAATGATTACTATCCTCGCCTTACTAAAATGTGTGAAGTAGGAAAGGTATGAGATTTCTTCAAGTGTGTAACTCCAATTTGGTAAGAAGACAAAAATCATAAACAAACGATTTATTCTAAGCGAGAAGTATGTCAACAGTAGATATTGTGAAACTACTTAAATTAAATTGAAGTAGTTAGTGGAGATTAATAAGACGTTTTAGTTGATTGAATTCGTGATGAATATATATGTATATATATATATTGGAGTTAGGTAAATAAGTCGATCCTCGAGGCTGCATCCCAGAGTATTTTTTGACATAGTCGAGTAATAAATAACGTAGACAGAACACATCTATTCTACAATGCATAGTACATTCAAGGAATTCATCCTAAGACTAATTGTTTTGAATAATTTCTAAAATGTTGTCAACTATACCAAGAAGATAACATATTAACCTACTTTGTATTACACAGGCTCTATCTATCCACAACTTAAATGTTGAGTTATTTACACAAACAATTTATCACATCATCTTCTTTACTGTATCCTTAGTCTATGATTCATTTCATCTTAGTTAATTATTTGCACCTGTTTCGTTACATCTTATTATTACTTTTCGAAAATGCTTCATTTTGTCCTACCTTTATTACTACAAAGACTGTCTCTACCGAAATTTCTCAATTATCATTTATATATCGTCACCTCAACTTAACAACAATAACTGGTTACTGTATCCCTTCTATTGATTACATATCTCCCACATTTCAAAAATTCCTATCTTCAACCTTTAGTTCAAGTGATAATTCTGATATTTTGTGAATAACTGTGAAATCAGATAATTTTAGCAAAAGTTATAACTTTCTATCCAAACAGATTGTAAATTAAAAAGTAAAAAAAAAAAAGAAACTAAGCAACATATGACTTTAATTTTATTCACATTAATAAAAATCAACGTAAAATATGAAGTTAGTTAAAGCCATTTACTTTCTCCAAAATATGTTTTGTCTTAATTAAAGTTCATGAATCTAACAATGATAACTAGATCTAATGAAATGAATAGAATACAGCATCATACAAAGAATACACAATGATTAACAAAATTACAAAATATGATATTCATATAGTCACTAGATAATCAACACACATACTAATGTAAATATCATTGATGTGATCATTTACGGTTTCTTCATTATCAAATAATGAGAACAATACAGTAAATAAACAATCTAATGAATTAAGCAATACTTGCAAAAATATTCATTTAGGAATGTTTCACTTTATTCATTGCTGAAAAACGAGAATTTGGATTATTCAATAAATCCTGTGGATGACCGGTTTCAACCACTTGCCCATGATCTAATACAACAATTCTATAAACAGTACAAAATACAAGTAAAAAACGTATATGAATAAATAATGTAAGTAAAATAAAAACAAATAGGAAATTCAAATAGTTTCAATTTATTCAGTTTAGAAGATGTAGTAATTTGTTAAATTACATGTGACGTAAGTTTTAGAAAGTATATATATATATATATATATATATATATATATATATATATATATATATAGTTTTATAGATTAATGTATTTTACTAAAAATGAAAACTTTCAAGTAATCTTTTGTGCCATCATTTACAAGCATGTGAAACATGCATAATATGATGAAAACTACCTGTGTTTGAAACAGATTATCTTCAGTTACTGTTCAACATATACATTAATTGGTAAACACTGGAAGTGAAGGTGTTCATTTTTATCTAAAGCCAAGGAGATATTTTTTTTTCAATTAGTTCTACATCAAGACTCTATATTAATGTACTGATTATTAACGAAAGAAGTCAACTATGTTGTAGAAGAAAAACAGAGACAACTACTCAATGATGTCATTCATCGAAGCTATGCAATTTTATTTATAAAAGAATCGTAAAAAAAACTTAGTCTATCGAAAAATCGGCAGTTCAAATCTGAACTCTGTATGTAAAAGCAGTATGTATAATAAAATACTACTTTTGGTTCAATCGCTGTTTGCTTTATTTTTTTTCCAATTTTCATACTTTAGTACTTAATCCACTTCTGCCAATTCATAATGATCATTCTCAACAGTATGTGCTTGTTCATTTTCGGATCCATAAGTTATCATAGGATTTTTTATGATATAGACTATTATATTTCTGTATACATTTACGATGTTTTTTTTTTGTTTTACATACATTAGTATATTCATTTGAAATCACTATAAATACAATTTTATAGCTTCAGTAAACGACGTATGACGGTTGATGGAATGGCTATGGAATCACCACTGGAAATCATGATATACCGAGGATAAATTTATTATTTGCAATACTATGAGAATCATGCTTCGCAACTGCTGTGCCAGTTCAACAAAGCCTTTACAAATGAATATGGACATCTTCATCAAATCACTTACTTACACATGGGCAACAAACAAAGTAACGATGAAAAGTATTCAAAAAAGAAACGAGGGCAGGGAGATACCTGCATTACAATTGCTTTCGTCCTGATGACTATAAGCAGTGTTTAGTGAAAACTCAATTCAACAGATCAAGAAAGTTGTGTTTAACTGATAGAATAGCCGAAGATTTGGTACATAATGAAAATTACCTAAAATTACTACCAAGAAAATATATTGTGAAGTGTAAAAAGGAGCTTACAAAAAGTCCTAAATGCCTAAATATGGAGAAAAAACCTGTTTTCCATCGCATTACATTAAAAAAGGGTTAGATTTCTAATAGATTTTATGAGAGAATTAGATAGCCACTAAAAAGAAACTTCAACACAACCAAACTATCTTCTGTATAAAATATCAAATATACTTTGAACGAAACGAAATCGGGTTATTGCTCTTCTGAGGCTACTTCAAATGTAGTTATGCAAATACAAACACATATGAAAGCAAATAAAAAGAAACGATTGAGAGATCGTCTACAAGGTCTGTGAATTACATTCCTTGAAGTCTATACTTAAAGGGAAGTATAATATTTCCAGGTGCTATAACTAGATACTCAGTGGAAACTGGTCAAACGATGGGTGACATACAGGCTTTTAAAATAATTACTAAGCAGAGGACGATAATTTTACTTTGCTTAACAAAGGCCATTGCTATCCAGTATTGTCATCCTGACCGTCGAATGTAGAAAGAAGGGATAGTAGACCTCACATAACTATAGTAATTTAACTACGTTGTTGTGTCATTGTCTATTACACAATCTCTTTATTTTATTCTATTGACAACTAATCATGACATTAATTTAATTTTATATTAACGGTTTGTTGTGAATGCGCAATCACTTTTATTTTCACTTTGTATCGTTATTGTGATACCACCCACCTCGTTATACGACTACATCTCCAATATATAAATAATATATTGAATATGTCACAGACTGATATTGGCAGGGTACCATTGAAAATCAGGAAGCATCGGACAGCTGTTTCATTTTAGTTTAGAACTCCTCAGCAGTACGCACCCCAGATTCTGCACCATCCCAATTAAACCTACATAAATAATCTTTATTCTTAACTACTATGCCACACATTTAGCGCTATCGCCTTGGTTTTTTAGTGTGATCTTTTGTTTTGTCTTGGACCTAACTACAATTACCATAGTATGTAAAGCTATATATATAATTATATTATTAATTATAACCTTAGACCTTATGCATTTAACTAAGGGCCACGACATGCAATCAATTTATATCATCAATGGCTAAGATTCCAAACATTAACAAAAAAAAGTTGACTAAAGTATAAATAAAATCAATATGCTATTCATCCACCTAAAAATAATTAGATTCCTACTCTATTCTATTATTACATAACTAATTGCGATAATTAACCGATTATGTAATTTAGTTTTCAGTTTACAAACAACCGAGCTATTAGGCGGTTGGTATATTTTGAGATAACATTGAGAGATATACTGTTAATTGGCACAACACCATCCATTTAGTAGTGATTTAATAATCAATTACAAAGGTGTATATTAGTGTACAGCATTGATGAAGGACTGGTTGAAAAGAAACACCATTTTATTTGGATTGTTTGCCATATTATCTGAATGGTTGTTCACAATAACTCCCAATCAAACTCATTTTTGCTGTAAGTAGCCGAGAATCTCATATAAGAAAACGATTTTTTCTTATTCTACCCAATTTATTGTGCTTGCTATTTTTCCAAATTAATAAAGAGAACTAAGTGAATTAAATATCTGAACTTTCTTAAGTAATGTATACAGCATAAAGAAAATGATATGCTAAAGAATAGCACTGATAAGAAAATTAGAAGTAATAAAGATAAAGTTTCATTAGTTCATTTCCAAAATAACCTTATCAACTGATTGATGAGATAATTACATTATATAGTTAAGAAACGTTGTACGGATAAACAAAAGTGTAACTCATTTACATCATGTTAGTCATATAGTTTATATGATGGCCGGTGATATTATACGACTACCCAAAAATAATTAAGTGAAAAGGAGTTGGAACCTTGTTACGCTGTGAACTACGGTCTATCACGATATACGAGGGCAGTAAGCCTGATCGAAACCAATATCAGGAAACTCAGACACTATGCCCTCACATATGCTCCATAAGTCCTAGTCACCAAGTCGCATAGAAGAACACAAGATAGGTGACCTAGTAGTCAACCAGTCAAATTATATTTCACTCATTCATTCGAATGCACATGGAACTTGACCGCACAGAGGACTAATGAGAACATTTATTTAAAAGAAGGATAAGAGTGAATAATAACTGATGGCACAGATATGTAGTTAATTAGTTATTCTTGTTGATTGGAAAATAATAGGATTGAAGTTCATGGGTCCAATGGGAAGTTGGGGCGACGGGAATATGACGATAACAGGAATAAAGAAAATGATTTACACGTACTCAAAATAAATGAAATAGTCTTCTAAAAGACAGTTCCGAAAGTTAGGTATTCTTCTTGAATAGTCCAATATAACAAACCTGTAGCCGAAGAGCTGCAACATGAATGCTTTAATCACTAAGGCGCAGCTCTGCTATACGGAAACAGCAGCTAAGTTGTATTTAAAATGATTACGCAGCATTTATGTTGCCGAGAGAAACCCATTATTATTCAACAAGAAATATAAGGGTGAAGGAAGGCCAAAAATTTTACTGTTTTGCAGATAAAAAAATTTGTTAGTAGTCCAGTTATAAGCAACGCAGAACTTAAAAAAATGTGTACAGATCATATTCGCCAAACAATATTAGCATGAAAAAATAGAATAATTAGGATAAAAACCAAAGTAATAGTATTAGTGGTAAAAAAAACTAGAGGTAAATACTTTTATTCGAAAAGTATAAATTCCAGGAATACAAGGTATCTAGGGGGAGACCAAAAAAGAATGTGTTCAGATTATTGGTTACAACAATTCAGAGGGGCCCCAAGTGGGTAGTTCGTATTTACCAACATTGCGCGTCGATGTAATTGGTAAGTTGGAATACGTAATAAATATACCCACTACCACAACTCTGAAAATTCGGTGGTTCCAACAAACAGAAAATATCCCAAAGATACCAAGGCTCAAATACTAGTAACCTCTAATGTCTTACAACATAGAGGCTACGTTTTAGAGCTACAAATTAAAACTAAGAGAACTACTGAACAGCATACTCGCGCCTTTTAGTTGACAGATAGGTGATGTACGTTGGAAGTAAAGTTAGCTTTTTGAATCCATCCTGAGATCTCTCTAAACCACTATTCTATTACACAGAAATAAAAGGTAAAAATAATACTCAAATTGTCTCTGTAGCACCCAAATGACAACAGGTGCTCAATAATAAAAACTGTATGGGTAAAAAAGCAGTACTGTCTTGCTTGTACTGGTAAAAATAGGTAGAATGATTAAGATTTACTACCCTGTTAGATTGGTAAACAGTGTTTTATTGATCTTCTCACCTCAAAAACTCTCATATGATGCAGACTTTTCTAATTTGCTTTACCATTAGACGATATCAAATTATTTTATGTATTTAAAAATAGGCAAATATCAGCATTTTGGGACTTCTATGGGATATAATTTCTTTACGTGGTATAAGTGTCATAGTTGTTACCACAAAATACCTTTTCATTGATATTTCATATCCTATCCAAAATAACGTCTTACATGATTACAAAAATTAATTGAACAGAATTTCATTTTTATGCAGTCGCCATCCAAATTTTTTAACCTTGTTATGTTAAACAAAACCCATGATTCAATAGACACACATAAATAGAAACATACATGAGATAATGATGCAGTGAAATGACAACACTAATCAACTAAATAAAGTAATAATACTACACTGAATGCCTTAGTTTCAGTTATAATCAATAATAAACAATATTAGTGGATAGGTAGGTGTTTAGTTATTAAGAAAAAAGGATGTCTTATGATTTTATTCAAAAACTGTATGAGGTGAAAATAAATTAGATATTTCCAGAGAGAAAAAACATAATTAGATGATCTTTTTTTCTTTCATTTAAGTGAAAAAGTGTCTTTGAGTAACTCTAAATTTACTTGATGCATAATTATACTTAGTGAGTTACAATAACTTCGGATTATTCGACACTTTTCAGTTCCTAATGTTAATTGATGTGAGTAAACTACTAAGAAATATCTGATACTGATCAAGTATCGTTTATAAATGGAACGAATCTATCACTTTCGTAGAAAGACCGAGTCCATTTCAGATTTACTTAATTAATTATCATTCATTGCAATGCTAAAATACAACACATAAAGAACTAAACGTAACACTTACCTATCTGTGTTCATTACAGTGGATAAACGATGGGCAATTATAATAACAGTTGCATCTTTGAACACATCCCCTATGACAGTATTCATAACTAAATTATCTGTAAATGGATCCATAGCAGCTGTAGCTTCGTCAAGAATAAGCAAACGAACACGGCCACCAGAAGATAGGAATACTCGAGCGAGACAAACAAGTTGACGTTGACCGGCCTTTTAGAGAGTGCGATAGGATATAAAGTGAAATCGTAAACATTTATTATACAAGGAAATAAAAGATCACAGAGAAACAAGATATATGTTTATTAATGCTTCAAGAGAGTTACTGGTGATGATAATAACAAATCAATGAAGATGTAAACAGATTCATTATATTTTAGTTGAGGTGATTTTGTGAAGCTTGCTTTTTAAAACTGTTTCAATTTGTCACCGAATAACGTCCGTTGGGTGCAACTGAAGACCCTGTAGTAATAGATAAAAATAAGTAACAATGTACAACCATGTCATCATCAGAAATCGAACACAGGTTCTTCAGGTCACTGGAAACAATCTTAACCATCAGCACTATTGTGCTGGCATTGAATGATAGGAATTTGTACTTCAACCAACTCGTAATACAACGAAGCTATTATCCGATGCCAACGGTGATATTTCTCATACAGCCAACATAACTTCAACTTCACAGATTATGAATTCAATTCTTTTAGGAATCATATGTGCCTCGTTGAGTAATTACTAACTACGATAAAACGGTTATCTGTTACTTCATAGCAGTTCTCACACTAATATTAGTTCGTTATGAGAATTAAGTTGAAAATGATCAATTTCTAAACGTTGTCCGCAAATTAAACATTAACTAGAAAACAAAATTAATAAACGTACAGATAGGTTTGCACCACCTTCACCGCATTCATAATCCAAGCCAGCATTTGTCGACCGAACCCAATCAGCTAAATGAGCAGATTCTAATGCACACCACAAATCGGAATCAGGCAATTTACCAAACGGATCTAAATTAAACCGAAGTGTACCAGCAAAAATTATCGGTTCCTAAAATGAACGAGAAAAAAAAACAATTATTTGAGGGCACTTGAAGCAGAAGTGCTTGAAATTAAGCTAAAAAACTAATATTTCATTCAACTGCTACGCAAGTCAATAATATATGAAGAGGTAGATGGTGGATGGGCGTATGTAATACATGTCGTATTGACTGATTTGCCATATTTCACTAGTATTCTGTTTAAAAGTAATATTCCCTACTTGGTCATACCGTGATATGCGACCGATGATTCGAAGGTTTTACAGTTAGAGATCTTAAACATATGTATGTCTTCTATCTTAGTAGCCCGTGTTTGCACACACCGGTTAATATTGGGCAGAGTGTAATGTAGTATACTCGTCCTTTCGTTAAGAGACAGATACCTTCCATACGCCACAAGTGAAGCAAGTTGGTTAAAGCCAGGTCAGCACTGAGTTTGAGGTCAGATTTCGTTAAACATTGACTCATCAGGGCTGATGAGACTTCCGAGATAAGTGAAATGGCCAACGCACTTAACTACTTCACTCCGTATGAACAATCTAGGCGATAATGCAAACCAGTCTTGAAGTAACATTTTGTATTTAGAAAGAGAGAAGTGCATCCCAAAAATGCTTGCAGAGTTACTTAAGGTATTTAAGAGATTGTATATCGTCAGCATCTTCACCTTATAGGACTACATTGTTTGCAGATTTAAGACCGATAAGTGGGTCTCCTGGTAGGAAGGCAATTTCTGAAAAGTTAGATGAAGAAATTGGAACTTCCGAATTTCGATTACACGCAGTCGGGTGAAAGATCATGCTAGGATCTTGAATGCGTGTTTCAGAGAAGCAGCCTATATTAATAGCGTGATTTACTATCCACTTATCTAAGGACCCGATAGTAAGTTCTCGTAGCCTTGTTGGTGTGTGTATAGCACAACGTACGGATAATCGAGACCGTCTCTAATAATTACATTCAAATTGTCGTTTATTCTTGGCAAACACAAAGTTTAAGCAAAAGGAGAGACATTGTGTAACATAGTATTCTCCAACATCAACACAATAATGGACGCAAATAAACCTTATCAGTATTAATCATCGTTGGAGACGCTCAGTAGAAGACTGCTATCCATTTTGAATTTCATGTTTGGACTCTGACCATGCTCAAGTGTAAGTATGCATTTGGATGTGTTCTACTGAACGCGGAGTGATCACAACAGGGAAAGTCCTTGGATGTCATTTCGTGAACGAAGACCAGGAATGCATTCAAACAAGAATTAGCTAGACGTTTAGTCGATCATTTGCGAAAGGTCCATCCTGAAGATACTAGAATATATCCAGGTTAATGAAAGGTATTGAGTTCCATCCTATTTTATTGTCAGGGCCAACTAAAATCTACTAGCTAAATTTAGAGTTTGCCCATTAGACCACGTAAAACAATTGATAAATAATCCCCTGAATAGAAACAAGTGCACTATAAGTTTTCCAATCTTTCGTTGACTATGAAGCCTAGTAAGCGAAATCAGACAAATACGATAGACGGTAACCTAGAACATAACAATACCTAATGAATATCCAAATTTCCATTCATACCTGTGGAAGAATACTAAATCGAGATCTAAGTTCATGAAGGCCAATACGTGATAAATCAACTCCATCAACAACAATCGGACCACGTTTAGACATTCTATGTATTTCTGATCTATCTTCTTCTAGTATTGTAGGTTCCACCAAGCGGAAAATACTAGATGCTAAGGATGATTTACCCGCTCCGGTACGACCAACAATCCCTATACGACGTTCTTGTGGATTACCACTTAATTTAAGATCAATAGATTTAAGCGCTGTAACTAATCGTCCAGAATTCAATAAAGGTTTTTGATTTATTGATAAGTCACGATTATCAGGTCCTTTGTTCCTTGAAGGTGAATGATACTGAACAGTAGCTTTGTTGAATGAAATTTCACAGCATGGTTTTGGCCAATCAACTGGAGGAGGACTATCCGCTCCATGATCCCAATCAGCTTCTTGTTCAACCTAAAATGTAACACTATGTTTAAAATGTGTGCAATCAAATTTGACAAAAAGTCAAATATTCAAACATTCTATAAACTCTTATTACAGTTATAACGATGAACATAAACTCCTTGACACAATAAATTCGAATTTAAATCATGACATATTTAACTACTTATTATTACTCTAACCAAATCATTAACGAGTAGACAATTTGTTAGTTCAACACTATGCAAATCAAAATGCAACACATGTGTGCACGGATTGAATGTTACAATCTATCTTCTTCAGTCGAAATGCACTAACAATTTAGATAAGTGCATAACATACTTTAAAAAAACTGCATTAAAATGGAACTAAAAGAAATGCATAGATGTTTTAAAAACGGAATACATAATACATGTGAATTTGGAAAAATATGAAATATTTAAAGAAAGGTCAAAAATCAACTTTAAAGTGAATACGCTAATCTAATAGTCATAATAAACATAGTGCTTGGAACTATTATGAATTGAGTCGTTACCACTACAAACCAGGAAAATGGGAATAGCACAAAGCAATAGACGTAATAACAGTAGCAGTAGAATCAGTGACATTTAAAAAAAAGATTAGGCAGAAAATAATATTCAAAGAGAAAGAGTTAAATCATTAGACCAACAGTATAACGTAATTTTAGGGAACACTATCTACTAAAAACAAGTAACAAGTGCATCTGAACAGTTAAGACTGATTTTCAGCCATGTAACCTAACGTCTAGAATCAATGATTACGATAAGATTCTGTGAGTGAGTACAGTATATTATAGTACAATTTCAATCAAAAGTTTCCCTTCAGGGCATGTTTAAAACAAACTGTAGAGAGTAATTTCAAACTCCTAAAACTAAATTTTTCATGAAAATTACGTCCTAACATAGAAAACGTGTTCACTAGGTAAATGAATAATGACAAAAACTGTCGAATACAACAGACCTAAATGAATACTAGAAATGTTACAAATAACCTCACCCTTTCACAGTGTGGACAGTAACCTCATACTACATTTTAAATAATTCCCTATGAATATTGAATAAGTCGCAAATTAATTTTCATAGTGAATAGATAAATAGAAAATCAATATTTACAAAGTAGAAATACTTACCCGAATATATTCACAGATTCTTTCCAATGAAACAGAACTTGTTTCCAACTGAGATAACTGTTTAATAACCCATGTCATAGAGTCAAAAACTTGTAGTGCATACACTATGATTAAACCACCGATACCAGGTGATATTTTCGATCGGAAAGTGGCCAAAATGATGGCACATGTAAATACCATTAAACTACAAGACAGCTGAATAAAAAAAAGGGTTGACAGAAATGGAAATCAGTAATCAGATTTCAAAAGTTGACACGAAAGTAGAAACAAATGAAGACGAACAACCACAAATAAGACAATCAGAAAGTATTGATCTAAAATTTGCAGAGTGAATAAAAATCTCACTTCAATATGAAGTATGCATAGATAACATTTCCTAGAAAATCGAGGAAAGCTTCACAACTACCTCAGAGAATACAAAGCTACTAAAAGAACTAACCTTAGCTGAAAGTGTTCGCCTACATTTATTAATTAAAAACTGAAGGAATTGAATTATGGCAGAAATTCAAACAAGACATCTAGAAATAATCAATTAATGTGCTCCAGTAATTAATGGAAGCTTTATGCAATAAAATAAAATGCGTATACTTTATAATAATCCAAATTACCAACGAACACTACAGATGTACTGATATGAATGTTTCATGAAGTTATGTAATAGACTTTTAGTTGTAACTGAACCCAATTATTGCTAGCATATTCTTAACGTGGAACACAGCATTAAAAACCTTTTTTATTTTACTGGTTGAATGAATCTGCATGAATCTCATCTGTGAAGTACTAATAGATTAAGCTAGTGGTTAAGTATACGATACTGGTTAGTTCCATCCTGAAAAATCTGAAAAGTATACTTGTTTAGTTCTACTTCGTACATAAATGCTAAGTCGGAATCAAAGAGGAAGTAAGAATATCGGCAGTAATTCCAAGTGATTTTAATAGTCATGCGTCACGCTTGAAAATAATCCTAGAGTAGAAAATTATTCCCTTAGTTATTTGTGTGGAAGAAATTAGCTAAATAATGAACTTTAAATATACAACGAAACCTGGTAACGTTAGTTCTCAAAGTCTTTCCACAAAATAGGTTATTCTTACCGAAGAGTAAAAAATGCATGCATTTGTTTTAGACAATCCTAATTTATGAAGATGACACTATCTAGTATGGAATAATAGTTACCATTGTGACTTAATCTTTCTATAGTTAAATGAAAATAGAACCAACTTTCGGTATAGATACGAAGTAATTCATCAATTCTCTACGCACAATGCGAGAAAATGAAATCATAATTTAATGAACATACCATCTATCGTTTAACTGGTTAGAGGTGGAGGCGAATTACCCTTCGGCAGTGACTAACTTCAGATGGTAGTAATTTACGACTGTTCCTCCCGAGAATGGGGCTCCTTAGTAGCATGAACATATGACTCCATAGGGATTGAACCCTAAAACTTATGTCTCGAAGTGAGAGTGCTACCCTTAAACCATTGAGTCACTATCTAGTAAATTATATTCCAAACTTCCCTAGATTCGCAATTCAGAGCAATGATCACCATCGGTGACCCCTGTTTCATTGACAAAATTCTTTACCACTGATTTAATAGCCGAAGTCAGATCATGAGGATAAATATTTTAAAACCATCGATTGATTTATTGTTACATATCATTAACCGTGTTTGCGATGGAAGCAAAAACAAAGCTTAGGGTGTAAATTTACAATATCCATTTATAATAATTAAACGAGGGAGAGAAACTAACATTTAAATAAACATCTAACCATCGATTAGCGACATAGCGAACATATTCAAACACCCCATTAGCATCAATTAATTGATCCGATTTAGCAATAAATTCTTTATCACGTTTGAATGCTCGAACAACAGTTACACCTAGAGATGAAGCTGCAGTTTCACTATAATTTGTTAAAAGTGGTGAACGAGTAGTTGCATCCAATCGACGTGTTTGTCTAACACAAGGTAAGTAAAATATTAGCACAGTTATACAGAATGTTAATACAGGGATGATCACAGCCAATCCTATACCAAATGGACGTAGAGAAATTGTAACGATCACTAGAGAAATAATGACATCTCCAGTACAGCCGATTGTATCACTAAATGCATTCGGTATGGTATGATCTAAATTGTCAACATCATTGCTGAATCGATTCAATATACGACCTAAAGGTGTATGGTCAAAGAAATTAGCAGGAGCATGAAGAACTTTTGATAAGAGCTGATGATGTAATAACTGTAATAGAGATAGTAGAGAAATAGTTATTTACTAATCATAACAAAAAATAAAAATATGAATTGTATTTGTGCCAAAATAGATATTTCCCTAGTAATACTCATTCAATTCAAACTAATTCTATAATACTTTAATATAAGCAGTGTTCAGCAAGTAATAATCCGATATCAAAAATCGTGACCGACGACTTCCAAAGCAGCTAACACAGAGCGAAATCACTCCTAATTCTAAGCAACCCGCTACGGTTAACTAGAGGAGCGAAGTTCAACATGAGTAGCGAAAGATAATCTCATAAGCACCCAGCAAGATGAATACTCAAACCACACAACTCACGCATATATATATATATATATATATATATATATATATATATATATATATATATATATATATATATAATGAAAGTGTCCATGAAGAAAACATTACAAAAATAGCATATTAAAAGAGAGAATAGACCAATTAGGCTATTTCGATGCAGTAAACACAAACTGCAGGTAATTAAGACCGCTTCGGTGCGAAAATGGGATATTCAAATTTTTACAAATAATAGGTTTACAAAGTGATTTCTAAAGATCCAGCATCCCCAACAATAGTAGAAGGTAGAGTTCAACATAGGTATATACATTAATTAGAACATACAAAAAACTTAATCATACACATATAAGGTTAGAAAGAATCGAAATATGATGCAAAACTAAGAAGCATTTTATTAAAGTCTCTTTTTAACACTACGGTATCGGGAAATCATCTTAATCCTTATGATTAGGCATTTATTAAAATGTAGTGTCGAGTAAAGTAAGACGTTTCATTCAATTAACTGGCATCCTCCCACGACACCAGTAATTAAAAAGTTCTGTTCCTGAGATAATATACACAACCTCACCTTACAGCTTTCAGATCCTGGTGACAAACGCTGAAACTTGGGCAGCCAATAAAATAAAAACTATGTATGATCTGTGGAATATTCGAAAAGCTTGAAACACTATGTGCTAGAGTAAAATAGGTCACAGTTGTATTTAGTTTCTTACTTCCGTTAAATTTTTAGTTACGTGCTATTCCTAATGCTTCATTTCTCAATTTTATTTCGTCTTGTGAAGTTGAAACATTTACACTTAAGTTATGTTTACTTACAGTTGTATTAATTTTCACTCTCTCATTTTGCTGATGCACGATGTGGCAACTTGGATCAATACGCATAAGTGCAAGATCCTAGGATGATGATTTAAATGTATAAGCTTTAAGTATCATTAGAACCAAGATATGACTCCATCAAAAATCCGCTGACTAACATTTTTAAACACTAGTTCATTCAATGGAGAAAAAATATTACCAAATTAAATTTTTGAATTGATGTAACATTATCAGGTGAAATTATATGAGCAGAGACATAGAAATCTGTAGTCTGCTAATAGTGAATAAAAGCAATCACTATGACATATTGCACTACTCTTTATCATCGTATTAACTTTTAAAAATTAAATAAACGCAATAACAGTAGTAAAATTACATGAACAAAGGAACTGACTCGGAGATGTGCAAAAATAAGTTGCTTACATTTGAAGCTCTAAGACTGGAATAGGCATTCAGTAGAGCAAATAATAGGATTAGCACTGTTTGGCCTAAACCAGCCCATGCATAGCCAACAATGTAATATAATATTCTATCTTTAATTTGCTCTATCAATATTCGGCGGGCAGTTTCATTACTAATTATCGTAGAATTTTGAAAAGCTTGTTCAGCTTCAATCAGTTGTTTATCATCAGCAAACCATTGTAGCCAATAACTACAAAATGCCTGAAAAACAATTCATAGTATCAACTTATATTAACCCTAAATTATGTAAACCAGGTTATAAAGGGTGCTTACACAATCGCGATAAGTGATTTGGCAAATATTTTAAAGTTTGGATAACCGCCTTCTGAAAGTTGTGTAGAAAATTAACCTAACGTTTCTTAAAACCT
Organism: Schistosoma japonicum; assembly: GCA_025215515.1. Taxonomy (NCBI): domain Eukaryota; kingdom Metazoa; phylum Platyhelminthes; class Trematoda; order Strigeidida; family Schistosomatidae; genus Schistosoma; species Schistosoma japonicum. The sequence goes on along the minus strand of CM046069.1, from coordinate 33,849,548 downwards.
AACCTTAGGCCATTCATTACAAGTAAGGTATTCATTAGTAACATCTTAAGTATACAAACTTAAAACACATAAATTACTAAAAGCATTCATACATAATACTCTTCGACTTTTACGATACCATAAAAATAGAATTTATGAGTGAAATCATTTAATGGCTTCATTTATATTTATATGACTGATTTGTATTCTTTATTCGATGCTTAGAGTTTGGAGATAATCAGTAGGATGCCATAGACTTAGGTAAATGTGTAATATGACATTCTTCAGCAGTTCTTCTCTCAAATCTTAAAGAAACTAATGCAACTCATGCGAAGCAAACTCAATTTAATATCACTGCCACGAAGTCTATCACTGGTCTATTCAAATCGCACTATTTACAACGTTACGAATTGAAATTATAGTAGACCGCTCCACGGAACTATAAGTCTTTAGTTTAAAAAGAATTTAAAAATCAATATTATTACTGAAGACGGTTCAATTTCTAGTTAACACCAGAAACCAACTTTACCTAGGAAGCATAAAGGTAGTGAGCATCTGTATCTGCCTTTTTTCGGATTCTTCTCCAAGGATGAGACTCGAGACCTATGGGCCTTATTGCAAGTGCGTAACATTTCGATAACTTAGAATTAAATGGATGCATTCCTAACTCAAATCCATTCGTGATACTGAACAACTATCACACATGATTAACACTCGATGTGATTGAACTTAACTAGTCATGAACTTCAAATCTTCTGGAAACTCAGCTTGATACTAGTTACTAGTGAGTATATGATTATTAGCAATAGTATAAAAGGCAGGACTCCACCTGAAATCCACCAGAGCTTACTGCCGGTCCCAAGCCCAGATAAAGGAGGGTTGGGCATAGGGTTTGCAACCCTATCTCGCAAAAACAACAACCCTGCTTAGAAAAAGTGCAAATCAGAAAAAACCATTTAAATCCTTTAAATTATGCCTTGGAAGGTCTTCACTTCGAAGAGTTATGACGCCTCATGATGAAAGCCGAACTTCTTCGGAAATCATGAGCTCGATGGTCCTTCTGACAACCGGAGCAACAATTAATATAGGTGACCGACCTCAAACAGCTGTCCCCTGGGCACTATGGTCACACTCTCGGGTCATCGAAGTCTCTCCTGATCCATTTTCTTTTTCAGGTACCTCAAGAAGAATCTTTCCACGGTGAGCAACCGGGAAATTCTAACCACCCTCATGCCTCTAACAGCACTTAAGACCACATTGTTCGTGATCAAACACGCTCTTCTTCTTTGGTTTCTACTATTTGCACTTCTTTTACTACATCTTCTATACGTGCCACTTGTACTGGTTACTCGAGCTCCCGAAGTGCTATACTAAGTCTCTTAAAGCCGCGCTCCAAACTTCATGTTGCAGCTTTTAATGTGCGTAGATTGTGTCAAATTGGTCAACAAGCCGCACCAGCTAAAATACTAGAATCTCTTGCAATTGATGTATGCTGTGTCTCCGAAACACGCATACAGGACCCCATTATAGTGACCCATTTGACTTTCTCTAATCTATGCAGCGAAACAGTACAATTCACTTTTCGTTTATCTGGAGACCCTACAGCAAGTTCATGTGGCCTTACTGGTGTAGGTATAGCACTAAGCTTATGCGTAGAATAGGCATTTCTCGAGTGCATTCCTGTAGACAGTCGATTATGTGCTATCCGTCTAAATGGCACAGTACGAACTCGGAAAGATAAGGACACATCCCGATGCCTTTTTGTCGTCTCTGCTTATGCCCCCCACTGACTGCAGCACAGATGGGGTGAAAGACGAGTTTTATATGAAGTTCTCTAGCCTCCTTCAGAAAGCTAAGCGCTCAGACATAGTAATTACAGCAGGGGATTTTAATGCCCAAGTCAATAGGCTAAATCAGACAGAAAAACACTTAGGTGGGTCACTCAGCATCCCAGCCCAGCGAACAGATAACGGAGATCGTCTAATGTAATTGTGTTCAAACCACCGTTTATCTTTAGCTAGCACAAACTTTAACCATAAAGAGAGACACTGTTTAACCTGGTGACCTCCAACATCAACACAATGATGGATGCTAATCGACCACATCGGCATCAGCTATCGTTGAAGAAGCTGTATAGAGGACTGCAGCTCTTTCTGGGGCACGTGTTTAAATTCTGACTACGCTCTAGTGAGACCAGGTATCTCAATGTGTTTTGCTGGTCGCATGAAAGTCACATCAGACAAACCCCTTAGATATCAATTAGAGACTGAAAATACCAAGTTTCCATTTTGAAATGGTTTGGATAACCAATTAGTCGCCCATAATCAACAGATTCATCCTAAAACAGCATGAAACGATTTTAAAACAGGTGTAAACGCAGCAGTGTTATTTGTATTTAACCTCAATCCAAAGGTTATGAAAGACCAATGGATCTCTGAGATTTCAAGTGCACTGATGGAGGTTCAAAAACTCATTCCAACACGCTCGGAGAATGATGAAGAGCTACGACAATTGAAATGTAGACTGGCAAAGAGTTTGCGTAAGGATCGTGAACAGTGGTGTACAACAAAAACAAAAGCGATGGAAACAGCGGCGGTGGAAGGCAACAGCAGACAACTGTTCCAACTTATCAAGAACACCGGTATTAAGAAATCGGCGGTTAGTGAAAATATCGCTGAAAAAGATGGGTCCATGATTCGCTCTCAGCCTAAAAGATTAGAGTGATGGGTGGAACACTTTAAAGAACAGTTTAACTGGCCTCCAGCTACTTTTAGCTCATCTAATATCCCCAAGCCACCTGAATGGAAAACTGAAACAGGTTGTCCAACTGTCAGTGAGGTTGAAAAGGATATAAGTAACTTGAAGAGAGGGAAAGCAGCAAGACCTAATAGGTTGTCTACCGATATCTTTAAGAATGGTGGTCCAGATTTAGCTGGTAGGTTGACTGATATATTAGCCGACGTCTGGGAACTGAACATCATCCCATATGACTGGTCTCGATCGATGGTCGTTCCAATTTACAAAAAGGGACAGAAATCCTCATGTGATAGATAACCAAAGAGGAATCAGTTTGACTAATATAGTATTTAAAAAAATATTATCTTCTACAACCATTCAGCGTTTATCCAGAGAACAGCAGACTCGGGAAAACAAGGTTGGTTTCAGACATGGATGTGATTGAATTAATCAAATATTTACCCTGTGCCATATGCTCAAACATAGACATATATACCAACGCCCGACTAAAGTTGCATTTCTTGACTTGAAAGCAACTTTCGACACCGTCGACCGTGAAGTCTTGTGGCAGTGTTTGTCATTAAAAGGTGTACTTCAAAAGTACATAAACCTTATAAAGGCTCTCTACTCGATCACCACCGATCGAGTCAGAGCATATGGCATATGGTCACGAGAAATTTCATCTTCAAGTGGGGTTCATCAGGGTTGCCCCTTATCTTCTTTTTATTTAATTTCGTCATAGATATGCTCTAGGAAGTCTCACTCACTTCTTTTAACTCCACAGGAATTAATCTCCTTCCTTCGGGATGCGCTTTTCCCCTTCTAAATATAAAATGTTACTCCAGGACTGGCCTGCTTCTTCACCTAGATTAATGATAAAGAGTGAAGTGATTGAATGCATTGACCGCTTCACTTATCTCGGAAGTCTCATCAATCCTGGTGGGTCAGTGTCTCACGAAATTCCACCACGGATGCAGAAAGCCCGATTGGCATTCGCCAACTTACACCACTTGTGGCGCAGGCGAGATATCCGTCTCTCAACTAAAGGCCGGGTTTATTGCGTAGCAGTCCGCACCGTTCTAACATATGGCTGGGAAACGTGGGCCATGAAAACCCAAGATATGCGTCGACTTCAGGTATTTGACTATAGAAATCTTCGTAGCATCGCTCGTATATCATGAAATAGTAGAATAAGTAATATGGAGGTTAGACAAATATTCTTAGGAAATATGGTAAATCAGTCGAAGAGGCCATTAACCTTCATCGACTGAGATGTCTGGGACATGTATTGCGCATGCCAACTACCGCCTGCCTCGTCACGCGATGTTGGCTAGAGTTGAAGGAGGATGAAAGAAGGGTAGGGGCAGCCAAACCAAAACATGGCATCAGTCCATGAAGTCCTTGACTGTTGGTCTAAGCTATGTTGGTAAATGCAGATTACCTGGTCGGGGTAAGCGTGATAATCGAAATGAATGGCTAGAGACACTGGGCGACATGGCTCAGAATCGGCCACAGTGGCGCAAGCGTATTCACTCTTTAACTTCACCTAGATCTTGAATTCTATTATTATTTTCAGCACACTTTTTACTTTACTCTCACCTCTTGTATTCTGCTATTATGTTACCTTTGTTATCTCGTAATGTTGATGTGGTATGACAACTTGAACCTAAGGGCGTATGTGCCCGGTTCTACGTTGCTGTTATTGTTGATGATGTCTGATGATTAATGATAGATGATAATAATAATAAAACAGAGCGACAGCTGTTCAATACCTCCTGGTTTTCAACAATTATCTAGCTTATATCAGTTAATGAGAATGATCAATAACCTAATAAATAGCGAAATTCATATTAAAGGACGAACAGAAACTCACCTGAAAACCTAAAAATCCTGCGTAAGATAAAATACTGATACAAGTTACAGATACGCTACGAGCAACAAAATACTGCCAGTAAGTTGACCATGATACATGACCGTGCATAATTTCTTCATCAGTCATGAATTTGCCGAGTTCGAGATCCTCACTTTCAGAATTAGTACTTGCTGAAGTATTGTTAGTTGAATTTGTAATAAATAAATTAGTTGAAGGACGACGATGAGTCACCTCTTGCTCGGGATGAAAATCAATCAAGTCGTCTATTACTTCATCTGAACCAATAACCTTCGGAAGTTTTAGAGGAAAACACAATATGAAAAAGGAAAACAAGGAAAGATTCATAAATAATGAGTAAGAGTAACATAATTCTATAATGATCGATATATATTTCTGAAAGCCACAATTACTGCACATTTTAAGAATGTGAAAAGCTAAGCCTACATATGCTCATAAAATGAAATTCAAAAGAAATTGGACAATCAACGGCTTTGTTTAAGCCTGTGTACCAAGCCGATAGTCAAAGCTAATTTAAAGTTGGCTGAATTAAAACACATATGGTGAAACCGAGCTTCCTTAAAGTAAACATTTAAGACTAGTCAATAAAGATATAATATGTTAAAACTACTGTGCTACATTTATATATATATATATATATATATATATATATATATATTTATTTATTTATTTATTTATTTATTTATTTACGAGAGCAAACATTATTTATAGCTCAAAAACGTGTTTTCAAGATTGGATATCTGAGTTGCATGTTATATTCATACGTTTCTTACATTAATATACAAGATCACTAGCAGTTTCATAAGCGTAATGTTTATACTGATAAAATTATCTAGAAAGACAATTGAAATTTCAAGTTTAAACTATACAGGTGAGAGAAAACCAAATCTTAGCAGTGCATCAAGATAAACAACATCAAAAAAAAAATACTGTTGACAAGTGTAATGATGAAACGGTAGTAAAAGAAAAGCCTGAATAAAAGTATTCAGTAATAAAATTGGTATTCACCACAATCGCATTATTATGCTAATGCATAAATTACGTACGGTTAGAATCAATAAGTAACTATCTTATAGATAGTTTTCTCCGACATGAATTTTTCTACTTTATCATCTTTTCGCGTCAGAATATAAATGAAGAACTGTAGCAGTAGGTAATTTAAAATTTGTATTTTCTTTAGTTTCAGTGCCAAATCTATGAATATGCCTTAAAAGCGATTAGTTATTCAACAAACAAACTTGAGTTAATAATGCTCAAGAAATTATCACACAGAAATGATGAGCGTATTCGTATTTCGTTCTCCGAGGTTACAAGGGAAACGAAGCTCTGGACTCCGTTATCAAAGTATGAAATCGGAGATTGTAACAAACGCGAATGTATCGAGGGTTACGGTTACCACATACAATAATATCGAGTTATTGTAACCGAAGCATCACTAGACTTCACCCTACAGATAAAATGAATAAACACTATACAAAATAAATCTCACTTGGTGGTCATCTTTGTCTTGTTTTAAATTCTGAGTAGAAGTAAGATTACCAGAAAAACAGCCGAACCTTGAAAATGAATCAGGAGTTTCTAGTGATAATTTTTTTGATACATTTACCGGTGGACTTCTAGACAACATCGTGATAAAATCAGATGAACTGGGCGGCTACATAAGAAGATTAATGAAGAAATATTACGCTATAATGTTCATGTAGTATGCAATCAGTTTAAATTATTGGAAGCAATCAAATGTTAACTAGTGAAATAAAACTTTCATATATATATATATATATGAACTAGCTGTCTCAACCGAAAACGCATTTAAGCATTCGGAGCAACAGGAATTGAGTTCAATCTTCTGTGTGTACACGAAAGCTCTAGAACCCAAGTACATCCAGTTGATAAAACCCAAGCTTTCTACTGCTGACTACAATCTAATTTTACGAAAGTAGGATATTTTTTTAATAGTGCACTTTTACTCATGAATTTCATCAAATGATCCAGAATAATTACACATCTTTGCTCGTCCTACACCTAGTGTGATGACTGGTCTAATCGAAAATACACTCACATATTACAATATCATGGCGTTAACTAAATTACTCACTTTAACACAATGATCCTAACACATACACACTAGGATATCTGTAAACTACCGTTAATGCTACAGAAAAAGGATTCAAGGAATTAGTAATATATGTCAAATGTTTGTGGTTAATGAATTTTCACGATAATTAAAGGAAACATTAATATGCAAGCGAGTAATCGGTGAAACCAATTTAGATACCGAAAGTAACATTAGTTGGTTTAAGAAGATAACAAAAGCGCTGGTTTTTTTAGATAGACCATAACTTCATATACCCATCTTATATCCATAATTGTATTGACTACTGACAAAGGACAACTACTACTAATAATAATAATATATGAGCAAAGTATATATTATTATCAGTAGTAGTTTTATCACATATTTAAGAAATGGGAAAACCCAATCATATGCTGTAAAATTAATGAAACAAATGTAAAGAAGGTATACATATAAAACTCACAACAACTACACTGGATGATCGGTTATAACGAGTTCCAAAAGAAATCTTTCTAGGCCTGTTTCGGTCCACATTCACTAAAATTAAGCAAAATAAAAGCAACAGAGTGTAATGAATAAAAGAAATAGAGCAATTTAAAATAGAATTACAATCAAAAAGCTATTTAATAGAACTCACGAGAACCGGAAACAGAACTCTATGCATAACACAAATCCTTGACAAACTAATGACACGACCCATAGATAATTTCTAACATATACAAGTAGAACAAGGTATGAGCTTATGATTAAACCGGGAAACGGAGAAGTAAAGACTGTGGTTACTATTATAAGACACTTTTAAATATTCTAAGCTTTTCAATTTCTTTGAGAAATATTTGTAGAAGACTTCTGCAGTTCACAGGTAAGATTAAGCTTTCCCCCCCCCCCGTCAAGAAAAATAGTTTCAGTAAAGATATTTTGGGAAAATTAAATTAATTTATTGTGTCGCGTTAGAAAAAGAAGCACTTACAAACAAATAAAAAATATGATTTAATTGATATATCTGACATATATTGCACAGATAATAATTTCATTAACACTTAAATGATCTACAAAACCCGTAATGTCCACTAATTTATGATGATTAATAATACTTATTTAAAAGTTGGATTGAGGCTTGCAAGAGAAAACCAGAAAACATATTACATCCTATTTGGGACGCATTGGCTGGATGCATCTGGATTCTATCGGATATCCATAATCCGACTCTTACTACACCTCCAAATTAACATTATACTGAGACAATCCGCTACTATTGCACATATAGTAGAAAAGACAAATCATATTCAGTCCTTATTAATGTCAACAGGAAGATACAAGCAATTTAAAACTATTATTTTTCTCTTTAACGTTCTGTACATAAGTACGCCATTTTTCCAGTTAATTTTTTTTAATCTCAATTCTTTTGGGAGTTTAAATTCATAATCCTCTTTCGTGAACAATGTCGGTTCGGCAACTAATTTAGTTTGTCAATTAGCACTGAATTCCTACATTGGCTCAAATTGTTAAATCTTCGTAATGCAAACATTAATTACAGTAAATAAGACAAATATGAAATGGAAATTCCACTAATGGACACCGATCTAGTGACACTGACAGTTAAGCGTTCGCAATGAGACCAGAAAGTTCTAGATTCGACCCTTGGAGGGGTTGTAGGTGTGCACTGATGAGTAGTCCTATAGCTGTTTGGATATCCATTACTTCCTCGTCTGTAACGGTGCCCATAATAGATTAATCAACGACACACAAACAATAGAATATGTACCGACCATCAGAATACGACTTAATAGTTCATCAGAATGTTTAACTGTGAATGAGTGCCACACCTAAGTAAATTAACATATTCATACATGAAGAAGATAGGATTTTGAAAAATAAGTTTATCCAACATATTTATTACGAATCATATGAATAACAATAATAAAGGTCAATCAGTTGGACTTGTGAATATAAAGATAAAGGAGCTACACAGCAACTTACTCTCTTTGTCATCTACTTTATTTTTCTCGAGAAATGTAAGGTAATCAGTAAAGTGGGCAGAATTACTATTTACAACCTCCTAAAAATACAAAATGGTATGAGGAAGAATTATTAATAACGCCATTCATTAGAGATTCTAAGATACAAATATTTTTGGAGCTAGTGAGGTTAGTTAAATCGCCAGACTACCGATGATAACAAAACGATTTTTGGCAAGCAAATAGAATAAATCTCTTAGTATGTAAATCTTGCCATGATGTACAAACACCGAAATCTTAGCATGGACAACAAGGTAACACCAGACATTAGATTGATAAAGAAAGCGACTGTTCATGTAGTTCAATCTCTTCTACAATACACAGAGTATTAGAAAATTAAAACAACACTAGAGCTAAACAAGGTGATTCAAGAAGTTTTGAAGCTGCTAAAAAAATACAATGAATGTAGTCTTGAATTAAGTACATATACATACCAAATCTTGATAACTTTTTATCAGAAATGACTGAATTTTAGTCAATCAGATAGTCGATATAACAGTAAGCAACAGAACGGTTGAGTATCGGTACTTGTCATATAGCACGTCATCCAATCTCGGAAAAATGACAGCAAGATAAAAGAATAAAAAACCACGTTGTAGCAGCATACTGCAAGTATGTGACAATAATGAAATATTCTTAGTGTTCTTAATATGGGAGGAAACAATTACGAGCTTTTGCCAATAAACAGTTGCATGAAATCACCAATTTAAACACTGACAGCCTGAGTAATAATATATGAATAACGAATCAAAATCATGAGTCTCTAAGTAATTTAAAAAAACATACAATATAAATTAAGTTAATCTTTTGATAGACGCGTAACAAAGATATTGGAGATTGTAAATCAAGATTTCAGGATAATTAATAGGAAGCTCTAGAATTTGATACTGAACTAAGGATTCAGATTCACGTCACAGTTAGACAAATTGAGAACGATCTATGTTGATATGAAGAAGATAACTAACTAACAGATTACTCAGTAGCAATAAATGTTTTTTAATTAACATCCTTGACAGAACTAAGGTAGTCGCGAAGTTACATAGCTTGGTATTTGAACAAGTACCGTGAGGATATAATAAAAATACAAATATGGCAGTTTCAATTTACTTACGTCAAACGTTCCAGATTGAGTGATCTGACCATTGGCATTAAGAACGATAATCCAGTTAGCAGAAGACAGCCAATGAAATGAATTAGTTGTGATGACTCGAGTTTTATCTTTTAAAAGACCATTTGGACCTAAAACTTCGTCGAATAAATGTTTGCCAACATGTGTGTCAACCGCTGACAATGGATCATCCATCAAATATATATCTGAACGCTGTTTTTGAACATAAAAGATTCAAAGTGAAATAATGAAAAATATACAACCATATTAACAAAGTATAAGTCAAACATAAAATAACTGGTTTCAAGAAAGGTTGGAATGTAGGATGAAATATTACGAAGGATACAACAACTAGTACATTGGTCTAAGAAGTCGTCCAAACTTAACTATGCTCTTTAGGTGGTTAAAGTTTCGACACGAAATCAGCAGAAATTCGGCATGAAGTCAAACTTCTAACATCATCAGACGTAGAAGATTTGCACACATTTACCTTCAAGTTGGGAGAGACATTCTTGTCAATAAAGGTGACAAAAGTGTTTTGGAAAATTAGGTATATCAAACGAAATAGTGACTTATTCCAATTTAGGTGCTTCCTCAAGGTTATGTTTGTTAAGAGACAGAGTACAACGCTTCGTTGCAAACCGTCCAGCTCTTCGGTTGTGACACACGTAACCTTTCCTGTATTTCATCACCGTTGCTTAAGACAGATGCGTCTAATTCTGTAGAAACAATACGTAAGCATTTGCAGTGACCAGCTAATAGGTATTTAATAAAAATTGTTGGCATATATTGTAATGTAATCCTCCCACAACTTCTGTCTACTTTCAGTTAGTCATGTACATCATACTAACTAGCGGTGGCTGGGCATGACAAAATCGCTTCAGTCAGTGAAGACCCACACCCTGAACAGGTGATTTACCATCTTTTACTAGATCTCTGTGTTTAACTTCAGTATTACTTACTTGATAGTACTAAAAGACGCAAGTGATGTATTAAAGGCATCTATAAATTAGGGGTGTTTTATAACTTTAAAGGCCGAGTTCCAGACCCATATAGTGAAACAGAAAAGACTGCTGCTCAGTATACACATCCTCTGACTGACAGATGTATATCACACCAACGTTATATGTGACGTAAGTATGGAAAACTGAAACAAGCTTCTTGAATCCATGTCGAAATCTTGACTGACACCAAACTATCAGGATTGATTAGATATCCAAAATACAGTAAAACAGTCGACGAGCTCAATTACTTTAATCTAAACCTTTAGTGCTGATTTGGACCAATCGTGGAGCGAAGAATTCCTATTTAGAGGGAGCTAAAATGTTTACATTGTCGCTCAATGCGATAAAGCGTCTGTATATTTTGTCAAAAGCTTTACAAGATAGTTGGATATAATAATATGACAATTTAAAATATCACATGTCACATTATTACATACAGCAGATTTAATAAATAAAAAAACAATGGGGGAATGGTGACGTTTTTGAATAGAAGTACATAACTAGATAACAGAATCTAAAAGAGTAAAACAGTGAAATTACTGAAAATCAGTAACCAATTAATAAGAGATGCACTTGCTTTTTGCAATTTAACTGAACAATACCGTCTGAAATCTAGAGTCTTTAGATTAAGCTTTATTGCAATAGGTCCCTCCCCACAACTGAGAAAGATTCCCAGAGGTGAATTAATGATCCAATAAACGATTTCGCGTATTTATCAGACATATTTTACCCACGACATGATCTCGATATAGTATTATAGGCCGAGAAAAATATTTCAAGTGTAAGAAGTTGATGAACTTTGTAACTTACATCAGATTGGTTGTAGATAGACAACCAATGAGAAACAAAAATAACTGGACAGTTGTTTCGTCTTAGTATAGTATTACTATTCATCAATGCGCATTAACTTCTCCAGGAGTAAAACCTAGAACATTCAGGCCCCATGCAGAGTGCCTAATATTCAACTCGTTGAGTTTGTATTCAATGGCTTATGTCTCTAGTCAATTCTCCACCACCATCCAGTGCTATTAGTAGGTGCCTGCTTTACATTCGACATGATAAGACACCGAAGGTAATCGCTTCTCACCAGAATTGAGGGAACTACCTCTCATATAAAAACAAATCTAAAAGTAAACAAAAGAATGAATAAAGTACGTGTAAATATTACTAACCTGATACACAGCTCTAGCTAAGCTAACACGTTGTTTTTGGCCTCCGGATAGATTTACTCCTTTCTCACCGATCTCTGTTTTATCACCAGCTGGAAGATGAGCGATATCTGTTTCAAGAGCACAAGCTAAAATAACACTTTTGTACCACAAATCTTCTATTTGCTCTGCAACTGGATTCGATTGAATATCAGTGGATTTGATAAAACGTATATTTTCTCGTAATGACTGCTGTTGTATCCAGGCTGTTTGTGAAACATAAGCAATGGAACCCTGAAAGAAAGATTTCACAAATACAGAATAATGTAGATTTTAATAACTGATATGCTATTTGCTTAGAACAAAACTCGTAACGAATTACAATACAAGTGAAAATCACAGTGCTAAACTTAATAGATGCCCCCGTAACTTACGGATACTAGTACATAGGAATAAGTTACGATGTTTATAAATATTTATAAACATAAGTGAATAAACGTAAATATCTATGAATATATTACTTTAACCTACATATTGTAACAAAAACGTGCTATCTTATTATATAAAAACAACTTTGTTGATAAGCTGTGACTTTTTTTGTCTGTACAATTTAAGGAATGTGCCGCTGATTTAGTTTTTTGTACGTGATCTAGACAAACAAACACAATGCATGCTTTTTATAATAAACTAGTACAAAAAACCATTCATACAGGTTTCGAAATGTCAGAAGGACCATACACAAAAAATCAACGTTGAAACCCAAAGGTGTAAAGCCAAAATGTTCTGCTTTTTGTAGGACATACCATTCAATCACATACATATACATACACTGATGTGCTTGAAACAGAAATAACTATTAGAGTGGAATGTTAGTAACTAGATACTGGTAGCCATAGGAAGCAGAAGACTGTTAATACTAATTAGTAGCAATGTAATATAAAATACTGTAGAAATTTATAGCTTATAGTTTGGATTATTAAAAAAACACGTTGACCTGTCTAATTATTGCCTCTGAATTTCTCGACTATATTGCTCAATAGTGTTAAAAAAAGTGACCAGGTAGCGATGGACCAGAAATATTACTAATTATCTTAACGATCCTACACGTATATTTGTATACAAAATTTACGTAAACAAGTAAGTTAGATTATACATAATGAGGAGATTAGTATATTGCACGTTATTTAAATTAATATCAATAACATTGGCACAATTACTCTAAATTTTGAAAATATTATAAACTTATCTAGACCATACTTTTCTTAACTAACTCATTCATTTAGTGATTTGTTTTTAACGTACCTTTTCACAAATGAGTTGAATGAAACAACATATTGTTTCACTCAATCACCAGCTTAGCTAGATTATATTGTACAAGAATCGATGGACACGAAGTGTAGCTAAAATATGAGCAAAGAATACACTTATCTCACGTCACAAATGATTTAACTAATCCTGTTACTGGAATCGTTTATGCAATGAACAAGTAACCTACAGCGTTATAAATGAGGAGTGCAATAGAGATGAATAATTTTGGTGTTGAATTCTCTTACATTGATTGATTAACTGTGGAAATTTCACTGCCGTTTTGGACAACATCACTAGGTTCTAATTCATGGAGAAGTCAGCTTTTAAGTCAATTCGCAAGCGATTTATCAGTTCGCTATAATGACTTTATGATTCATCGACGTTGTGATTTTCGCTACACTTACTTCTTCTATAACAACGAAACTTATGAAGACAACCAGTCACATTCGAGGCCCTCAGGAAAAAATTGACATATCGCTTGTGAAATAAATAAAAAGTTTAATGGTAAAACTAGGCTATAATGGCAGGCTAATAAGATTTTTAAAAATTTCAAGATCACGGTGCATTGCTGAAACAATGATGTTGATTTTAGAGGGTATGCTGCGTAATCTAAATGAGAGGCGATAATAACTTATCTACGGGATAAAGGAATGCTGGAGAAGACTATGTTTTGTAGTTGTGGGCATGAAATGTGTGCGGTTATATACGAGGAGAGGCATAATTTCGGCGTCCTCTATGCGGCCTATAAAAATCAATCAGAACTAGGTCATTTTCCAGCAAATCTAAAGTGACTTTGAAGTAAATTATGTACCTAGTAATCTGTTGGCTAACAGGAGTGCCAGTAACAACTTCAGCACCACTATGTAATATAAGAGAAGTCACATCAGTTCAGTAGTATGAGTATTGAAGAATATTTGCTCAGAAATGACGTTGAGGACTAGTATGTCGATGAGTGGTGTTAGTCATATTGTTGAGATCAACGAATGAGCTATTAGGAAGAGGAAATACAACCGCCGCTGTAGTGTGGAGATAAAATGAGTAAGTTGATTTCGTATTGCAACTTCTATAGATAGTTGGGATTTGAGACTTGACGCAGAGCACAGGGCATTTTGAGAGAATACAGGACAGAAAAGTTACAGCCTTACAGCTAATAATCAAAAGATATATATTGCCCAGCACATCAATATACATGGACGACCAAAAATCATACAAGTCCTTTTAGCGTCAAGGATAAGAGCATCAAGTGGTAATTCACTAAATATATTTCGCTGACCCAACTACTGGAGTGCATACAAACAATATAAAAGGAAATTGAAGCAGATTAAGGAGGTACATAAGACTATACTGTGTATCTCATGGAAGAATGCTGTACAGTCATATGTCCGAGTTTCTATATTCTTCATTCTTTAAATTTAAAGGCATAAAATCATTTAATGACCTAGAAGAATTCATTAGTTAGTTAAATTTAATATATCCACTCTAATTTTTCCTTATTTTCATATTTTTGTTTAATATAATTAATACAAGCTTATACTTCACATATGTCGTTTCTTCATTGGCTAAACTTGCCTGAAGGTCACTTCTACGAGCCTAATTCCATATGAACTAGAAGTTAATGATATCGTCTACGATTAAGCCATTTGGCTAAGAGAACTCAAAAACACCAAAAACCTAAATTGAATCAAGGTATACATTTTACACATTTGTTAGATCAAAGAATCAAACGCTTAAAATAATAACTTTAAACTAGACTTCCAGGCTTCAATATATTACAGACCTTGATGTTTACACGAATTAAAACGAGGTAAGTTAGCTGAAATCTTAAGGCTAATTTATATGCATGAATCAAAGATTCAACGTAAGATTACAAAAGAACGTAGAGTTTTGGAAATTGGTAGAAAATATTATAAAGTTAATAGAGATTAGTTAACCATATTAATCGAATTGTGAAAGAATGTAAATACGTTGACTTTTGAAACTTCATAAAATTGACTAAGAACTTTAGTTGTCTGAAATCACTGTGTGGAGAGGTAATCACTAACATTTTCTAGTCACACCACATAGCTTAGATGAGCAAAATCACCCCTTAACTAAAGTATAAATTACAACTGCTTCGACTTACATTTTAAAAAATTTTAATGACATTTTTTAAAACTAAAAAAGGTGCCTCATACTCAAAGAGAAATACTCAACTCATCATATTTAATAGTAGTAGAAATCAACTTTAAGAAAAAAAGAATCTACGGTTTCCCCCAAAAATTATACATAAAAATCAGTTTTATTAAGAGTTAAAAAAAACTGATTTCATTAGATTTCAACCAATTTCATAAGAATACTAAAATGTTAAATAAAATACATAAATTAACTAACTTTAACAGAAACTTTTCCACTTCGTTTGCACATATCAGATAGACAGGCGGATAGGAAAGATGATTTTCCAGAACCAACACTACCAACAATAGCGACAAGCCACCCACGGGAGATGCGTACATTCAAACTTGAAGAGAGAGGAAAATATAACAACCGGTAGTCAGTGTATTTTTAGAAATTAATATCATTAATTGAAAGTGAATTATATTTCGTCATAACGAAAAGCTACATACAAAACAATGTGGAAGCTGCGAAAGTAAATAAGTTTTAAAGTAAATTTCAAAAAATTGAAAAGAAAAGCAGTAAATTCCAGTAGAATATTGCACGCTAAAATATAGTTATCCTTGCTATATAAAACCATCAATGATAAATACTGTAAAAATGCATATCCACTCACGAGCTATCGATATGAAATGTGAAAAGAAATCTAAAAAAACTTAGACATCATTTTTATTTACATGAAACGATTAAGATGATTTGCCTTACTTTTGTAGTACTAATGGGCCGGTTTTGGTCCATGAAAATGAAGCATTCTCGAAAGTGATAACATCTGATGATTCTAAGAAAAAGAAAAGTGAACTAGTCATATTGTATGATATAAATAATGAATATAAGTTAAGATTAATTCGAGTACTACTAGAAATATGAACCTTGTTAATACATTCTAGTTACCCGACGATTATGAGGGGATATGATTCTTTCTTGAGCAATCTGAGAAACAAACTGGATTATAATTGAATTTTTTATGGACCTTGTAAGGACATTCTGATTTCGGCAAAATACCTACTTATTGTCAGTAGTTACCACTCTATAAGCTCCATAGTTATGTAGCCTAATTTGACTACTGAGTAAAGTATCAGCTATCGTCAATAAGGAAAGGGATGAAAAACTCATTTCAGAAATATGACCTATATTGCCTCAGTATGTCTCTAGAAAACATCAACATTTGGAAGCCAACATGGAAATTTCTAAACCATTCGCGGTCTCATTGTTTTTCAGTGAAAATACTGACAAGAACATTACAATGTCCAAATTGAATAAATTCATAATTTAGAAAAGAAATAAGTTAAAATACAGTATAATGAACGACTGAAGTATTCTCTACATTATTTTGTGACTTATCAAGCAAAAATGACTGATTCACTTTTCGCTAACACAGTGTTATAAGTAATATCGCAGTTATGTACTCACCATAAATCCAGGTTATACTATCCTACAAA